>JAKOGI010002033.1:0-142500 GCA_029747015.1 Carnegiea gigantea | reverse complement strand
AAGCTGAAAATCGGAGACGAGAAGTAGAAGAAGAGCAGAAGACAGGTCAGCATATAATCACAAAATCGGAAGAAGAGCCGAAGTAGAAGAACAGGATCTGAAGAAGAGCAGAAGAAGACCGAGAGAAGCTTACCTCCACCAAGCAGGAAGAAGGAGACGAGAAGGGCACCGCCTCACTGCCGGCCAACGAGCGCCAAGCGCCGACAACCGAGAAGGGCAGCAGAAGGCGACGGACGACGGTGTCCAGTGAGAAGGAGGAGCAGCAGGGCTCGAGGGCAGGGGATTGCCAATGAAGAACGAGAACGAGGCATTTAGATTTTAGGGATTCACTGATTCAGCCGTGGAAAAAAAAACAAAACAATGAAACCTGGTCTGATCCGGTCCACGAACTGGTCCACCCGGTCTTAGACAGGACCGGACCGAAGACCGAAAACAGGAAAGGATAGGACCAAGGACCGGACCGAAAAGCCTCAGTCCAGTCCGGTCCAGGCCTGTCCAGTTCGGTCTTCGGTCCGGTCCGATCCTGGACCGATTAGTGAACACCCCTAGCTGGATCCATTGTTAAAATGGCTCGCCTGAGGATGATGATGACATTGGAGATGTGCCGGCGACGGTTGATTTGCACAATGGCCTGGCCAGAGGCGTTGGGGTGGTAAGTGGTGATTTTATGGCGATGATGATGATATGGCAAAGGCTAGGGTGCTGGATTTAGAATGAATGGGCCAGATCAATAGTTCCTAGTTCTTATTCTAACTGTTAGTTCTCTCAATGGATATCCTCAATACATATATATATGTGCTTAACTGCTTATAGCATATTGCCATATTTGCCTTTACTCTATCCTCTTTTGCCAATTAATCAGAAGAGAAAGCGGTGTGGGTTGGGCTTAGGGCCTTGACAGCTTTGTCTCTGTTCCCCTGGGCTGGTTGGCATGTTGGATCTTCCCTGAGATAAGGGGCCCAATAGATGACCCATATTTATCATTGTAATATATGTTTGTATATATATATATATATATATATATATATATATATATATATATATATATATATATATATATTGAAGATTTCTCTGGAATTTAAATTGTATTTTTTTATTGTAATTTAAATTGACCTTTTCCAAGCTACCTACTACCATAATTTCTCAGGTAGTATAAATTAAAGTTTCTTTTTCAGCATCGGGTTATGAGAAATGTTCAATAAGTATCCTGTTTTATACAACTATCTATTTATTTAGCAAATTGCAATCAGCTAAATTATTAGTGGTCAATAGGCCTATCAATTCACTTGGGCAGCTCAAATATGAGTAGGATGCATTTGAGTTTGGGTAAAATACGGGTTAGGTGTATTTTGGATTCGGATAAAACATCTTGTACTTTTCTAATTTCCTTTATTAAAATTAAAAGGTCGGCATATTTATTACTTAAAACTATTCTTACTTAATGAAACAGCGTACTATCTATATTTTCTTAAAAGAAAATAAAAATATTGAAACTTTTTATTGTGATATATGATTGTTATGCATGTACGGGTGGGGAAAGAGTCAATTCCCTTTTGGGTCAGGTGGGCCGCCCATGCTTTGAAACAAGGCCAACAATTGGTCGAGTTATTTATGGGTCAACCCGTCTAGAGCGTGTTAATGAGTCAACGTAGCTTGGTCCACTAATAATTTAGGGTCTGTTCTTTTCCTTGGTAAAAGGGTTAAGTTGATTAAGGCAGGTTGAAATAGGTTGAAGTGAGTATTTTTGTTTGAAGTGGATCGAAGTTGGTTGAAATTGGTATATTTTTTAAAATTGGTTAAAATAGTGAGACAAAATTTTGAATGAGGTAGGCTGAAGTTAGTTGAAGTGGGTTGAAGTATGTTGAAGTTAGTATTTTTTATTGAAGTGGGTTGAAGTTGGTTGAAATTGGTTGAAGTTGGTAAATTGGAAAATACCAACGGAAAAAAAAAAGGCCCTTATTAATCAGGGGTGAACAAGTTTATCGGATGCCCTGAAACTTGTTCAGAACCAGTGAAACGGTTCCGGTACCAATTCCTAAAAAAGAGGAGCCAGTCTAATCGATTTCGGTTCTGATTCTCTAAAAAATACCCAGAATCGGAACCTGGAACCTGCTTAGAGAGATGAAAATAAATAATTTCTTAATTGAAGGATGATTCAGAACATTTTTCAAGCAACCAAGATAAAAAAATATAAACTTAATAAATTAAGTTTCCTTTTTGTGTAAAGATAGAAGATGAAGGTAGGAAAACATAAAACATCCCCTCTCTCCTCCAAATAAGTAAGGAAATTTAATTTATTGGGTCTTAAAATTTGAACATTAGGTATAGCGAGTGCCCTGATCAGAACTAGAGTTTGAGATTCTGATTTCGATTCCGATTCCCAAAAGTTAGGAACCTGTTTAACCGGTTCCGATTTCAGTTCCCAATTTTTTAGACGGGTACCCATAACCGCTCACTCCTATTATTAATGGGTCAACTGAAAACGAACATGGCCAACTCATTGCCCACCACCAGGATTATAGTTCAAGGCTAATTAAAATGAGAACCAAATAAAACGGAATTAGAAAAGTACAAGATGTTACAATTATCTTTTTTTATAACATCAAAAATTAGATTAATACATAGTGATAGTATCCAAAATATGATTAGACATATGCATTTCACTAAAAATATAACAATATGAAATGCACAAATTTTAATGTGTCTTATTTTAAATTAAGTTTCTAAAGATTAGATAGTTATTTCACACTGTCTCATTCTAATTTTTTTTTCAAATTGTCCATTGAAATTGTGTGTGATGTTGTTTTATGAGAATGAAATTGGTAAAAAAAAAAACGGTATTATTGTTTAAGTTGTGAAATGATACGATAGTTATATAACGTCTTTCTAAATAATCAATATAACGAATAATAATTATTGTTAGAAATTAAAGAAAAACCAAAAAAAGGACAAAATATTTAGGTCCAGTGGCTGAGTTCGAGTTCGGGTTCGGCCGGGTATATAAATTTGTAGGTTTTTTAGGTTCGATTTATTTTAGGTTCAGTTCGAAAAATTCATGTTTAAAACCTAAAATTTTTGGACGAATTCAAATAAGGTTCTCAGGTAGGATAAGTTTTTGCGAGGTCTAATACTGGCTGGCTATGATATGAAACTAGTATTTAAATGTTACTGTGTTAGTTGTCTACAACTTGCCAATAATTAAATAATAAACTTTTATTTCTATTTAAAAGCCAAATCAACCAAATGTTTGAGCCAATAGTTGAAAGCTCACGATAAAATTTTAGATTTTAACATGCATGTCTTGTAATGTAAATGGCCTTTGAGTTGAAGTGTGAATATTGTAAAATCTCCTTACCTTACCTCGTATAATAAATTAATATACAAATTATTGAGTTTCAAATTTGAGACTTCTTATTTAGAAAGACTCTAATACTATTTTCAGGAATGAACTCAGCTAAATTTAAACTAATAGTTGAAATCCTAAGATAAATTTTATACTCTCACAAATTTTTACCCAAAAAACAAAAAAACCACTGTATCTCAAACCCATTTTGCCACACACAACTGAAATAAGAGATATAGTGAATGTTCTAAGTAAGGTCTACATATAGTGGAAGTACTAAATATCCGCCTTTACTCCCCCCTTTCTTGTAGCGAGATAAAATAGTTTTTAATTGTTGTGCAAACATAATCCGGGAAGAATCCAAGGGTTTTGAATTACAAATTTTTTTTTTTCGAGGAGTTAATATATAATATCTATTGATATACATAGTTTCATTAGGTAATAGATGGAAGGATTTTCAAACAGTTTTTTACTAATACACTAGCTGGAGTTATATTAATCGATATAATTAAGTGAAATATTAAAAGCAAATTTTATGATAATTTATAAAACTTTGTCAATTAATTTAAAGAACTCCTATATTTTTAATCGTAACTTGGCCCCATATGTAGATTATGATTCCATGTCAATCAATGATTTTAAATTTTTTAAATCAAGCTAATTAAGTCACACGTTTTTTGGGCGTGTACATATGAAGAAAAATTCGAAGACTAATATATTCAGAAGTAACATGCATGATCTTAATTCTAAAAGACTTTATAGTTACACTAACTACAATCTAAAAAGGAGGGAAAATCATCGAATTTATGCCTCAAGACCTAGTTAGTATATACTAATTATTAATGATCTAATGTTATAATTTGGGGGGGGGTTGAGAAATGCTATAAAATTACTCTTATGTCCATAGTCTATTATTTAATTTGATATAAAATATAGTAAAGTAATGAAATAAAAGGATGGCTTGCTTTTAAAAAATATATATCTCAATCATTCAAGACTAAAGATGGCTACGACTTCCTTTTAGGTGTTTTTTCTATCATTTTTCTTGTTTGCGCTGTGACAAAATTCAATTATTAAATATCAAGCTGAGCTAAGCACAAGACTGCTGTAATGAATCTAAGACCAGCATGCTATTTATAATTTTAGTCGTTAAATTTTTTATTTTAAATATTTTAAAGGGCTAATCTAAAACCGTTAACAATACAATGAAATATTCTTTAATTATGTTATAATATCTTAATGCATATTTCATTAAATATAATTAGGCTAATTATACAATTTTCTTTCTTGAGAATTTTTTTTTCTAAAATTAAAATCACGTTTGTTTCCTACCTCAACCAAAACCTAAAAATTCTAGATACCCCATTCTTGCATATCCCTGCTCCATTGTGCAGGTGGCTGAAAGAGCCTTCAGAGAATCCAAATATGAAATGACAGGCACAAATTTCGTTTTTCTTGTTCTTTTTCTTTTCTTTTTTTTTTTTTTGGGGTGTGGGGAGAGGGCATGTACTCCCCAATTTGTAAATATTGTCCATGCAGTATCGTCCCAATAAGTTAAATTTGATTATCAATTGCATAATGATCATATTACGAACATAATTAAAACTTTAAACATAATGAACGATTGCTAGCATATTACAAACATATTGGGGGGTAAAAAAACCTAAGTTGGGCCAATCAATTGATTTTGTGTTTGCAAATTCAAAGCTTATTTTAACTTTGACTCTCTAGTTATTTGATTAGAAATAATATTGTAGTATATTATCATACATAAAATAAGAGGGAAAAGAAAAATAATTTTGTTTAATGGTTTACGATATTTTTTAACTTGCATTAGGTTAACTCATTTAAACTTTTAGCATAAAAAGTTTCAGTAACTAAAAATATATTGCCTAAGGGCTTGTTCTCTTCGACTTATTTTTTGAAGAATAAGTTCAGATAAGTTCAGTTAAGAATAAGTTTAGAATCAGTTTTATTAATAAGTTCAGAATAAGTTCAAAATAAAATTCAACAAATAAGTTCAGAATAAAGTTTAGCAAAAAGATTCATAAATTTGATCTATAATAAGTTCAGAATAAGTTCAATAAATAAGTTTCAGAATAAGTTCAGAATAAGCTCAACAAATAAATTCAGAATAAGTTCAGTTCAGAATAAATTCAATCAAAATAAGACGAAGAGAACATGCCCTAAGTAGTTTAAACACTAAATAATCCAATTACTCTGAGTTATTATGGATTATGACTTATGACAGTATATATAATTACTATTAGGAGTATGTTACTTTTTTGGAATATAGGGATGCTACTATAATCAAAACTGCAAGCACGTGGTGTAGATATAGTTAGCAATTGGCAAATACGGGCCGATTCCACGAGGAACTTGCTTTCAATTACGAAAACTGACTAACCTGCTCAATCAAATTTAGAGATTCAATTATCAACTAAGAAAATGATAACTGCTACAAATATGAATAAGGAATTAGAAGATTAAGGCACTTAGGCTGAAATTAACAACATAATTATGCTTGCGAATCAATTGCTAATCTCACCAAACTCACCCAAGCATGCAATATAAATGGATAGATTGTAAGTTAAGCTCATCTCATCCCTTATTCAAGGATCAAAGACTAATCCTAGCTATAACTATAGTCGCCTATTTTCATGTAACTAGAAGTGAAAGGATTGCAAGATTTACAATCTCAAATGCCAATTAGAACTTCAACTATTTTCATATCAAAATCCTAATCGTCTACTAAGTTACGCTAGGTTAAGATTTTGTGTTTCAATGCTCTCCTAAACCCGATTAAAAATAGATAAATGCTCTTTCAAGCAATTTATCAAACATGTAGCGAGCAAAAAAGAATTCAATAACAAATATGAAACAAGCAAGATTTGAGTCTAATTCATGATTCAACTAGGCATAATTGCTGTTAATATCAACCCAAGTTGGGAGATTTAGCTACGAAACATGGCAGGAATTGCAACATGACAATCAAAAAACATCATGCTAACAAATCAATAAACAATAGAGAGAAAGGGATTCAGAAAGCAAACTCACAAACTAATAACTTGAATAAACTGGAATCTTGAATCCAACAGTAATAGCCTTAAAAAACAGTTGAGTATTAATGTGCTAGAAGGTACTTAGATCCCTAATTGAAAGCTTAACAAAAGAAGATGCCCCCAAATAAAAACACCATGCATTATTTAAAATAAGAGCATAAGGAGTCACATGGTCGTGCCAAACGGCATGGGGCGCCGTGTTGGTCCTATTGAGAACCCAATTGGATTCCTAGGGCTATACCAACAAGGGCATGCCAATCGGCACGACAACCCGTGTTGCTATTTGGAATTGGGCCTTAATGACTGCAGGGTTCTCCACTCCATTCGTTAGCTTCCCGCTTAATTTCTTTCTTCTTTCTTCTCCTCAGCTTCCTTTACCAAAAATCACCCTCGAATCTCCAAACCAAAGCACAAGATCTGTAAAATAACAAATTAGGCCAAGTTAAGTGATTATGAGGGAAAACAACCAAGTTTCCTCAATCCCAAGGCGAGAAATCAATCAATAAAGTAGGATTTAGGCGAGAAAAATAGGTGAAAATATGGGTTTAATAGAGGCATTTGTATAATTTAAACCGATTGTATTTTAATTTGACAGTAACTTTTAAAAAGTTACGCATTATACTAGTTTGGTCTCACATTTAGACGAAAATTTAAATATAATGCATTAAAATCTAGCTATCTTTACCCAATTTAGAAGGGAAGGTGAAACCATTGGGTATGTTAAACTTTTTTTTTTTTTGGGTGCGAATGAGGCACAAAAATCGATATAGGCGGGATTTGAACCCAAGTTTCGAGCAAGAATTTTCAGGAAAAAAAAAAACTTTATTTGTTGAGCTAAGTAACACTCACATTGTTAAGCTTTAATAGAGGTGGTTTTCCTAGAGCAAATTTGTGAGAATTGATATTTTAAATTGTGAGATAGAAAGAAAATGTCAGATTTGGTGGAACAAACTATTAAATTGGATTTTACTCATCGACCCTTTAATGAAGGGTTGGACATGATCTTAATATGGTTAATCTATGGTACCTTAGAAATAAGATTGCAAATATCAGACAAACATTTTTTTTTTTAACCAATCTAAAGTAGTACAAGTGTACATATTTTAGCCATAAAAAACAAATATTTACACCAACATAGGTTATTTCAAGTGATTTATTACAAGTTCTCCTTAAATAAGGTCTTAAATTCGAGTCTTGTAAATAGAGAAAATATATGATAGGAGAGCTCTACCTCTTGCATATGTCAACAGTAATTGGACTCTAATAAAAGAGAGACAAGAGGACCCAAAAAAAATAAATATTATACTTACCATGGTCATCTCAAATATAAGAAAATTTAATTATTACATTAAGGTATTATTGACAACTATGTGTACTTTCATGATATAGGTGATCAAATACATAACAATAGGCCAACAAACCCTCTTAATAAAAATGTGCTGGAATACTAAAGTGTAAACATAAGAAGTATTTTTTATGGGGGCACAAATAAGTCTAAAAGTTGACGTAACGAGATTCTAATCTAAACATCTAAGTAACAATTCCCTGCAAATCTCGATAGCTTAGTTGGCTAACTCGCACAGAAAACAAATTGTCATAACATACATAGAATATGATATGAAAAATTAAAATCCAAACTCAAAACCTTTAGCAGTGTTTTAGATTAGAGGGATATCAACCGAGTTGTTTTAAAAGTAAAAAATGTCACATAAATTGTCGTAGTAAAGATAAATATTAATTAAATGAACGAATTTTGAACCTAAAGGTTATATTTGAACTTCTTTATCTTTCCCATCATAAATCAAATGTTAACTGAATTGTTATAGTTGAGATAAATAATATTAACCAAATGAAAGTAAACCTTATGTTTCTTTCTCTGACCAACCCCTGAAAGAATCTTAAGGACATATTCTTTTTAAGTTATTATACGTAACTTACTACTGATAAGTGTTGATCAGCGGGAATGAGTACTGATCAATAGTGATAAGTGTTGATCAAGACTGAAATTATAAATAAAAGATATTACTAAGTGTTGATGAGTATTGATTAGTATTAATTGGTGTCAAATGTTTTTCAAAAAAAATTATCCAACTTCCTCCAAAACTAAGCACTACCTCAATGACATATATTCTTATTTTAAATAACTAATTTGAAGAGTTTGTGAATTGGGAGAGAATTGATTGTGTGACTGCTCTCCTCAGCACTGTATTTAAATTAACAAAGAAGGACAATTTGTACAAGGATTAGGAAAGCAAATCTGCCTAGAAGTTCTATGGAAAGTAAATACAATCGCAATCTTCCAAGGGTTACAATTATAGAATACAACTAGGATTCTAGTTTCCTAACACTCCCCCTCAAGTTGGAGTGTAGAGATTAGACACGCCCAACTTGCCCCGTAAATGCTGGAATTGTCTTTGGCCAAGCACCTTGGTGAAGATATCTGCGAGTTGCTCAGCCCTGCGGGTATATTGAGGAGTAACTTCGCCAGACACAATGCGTTCACGAACAAAATGACAATCCACTTCAATATGCTTTGTGCGCTGATGAAAAACAGGATTATTGGCAATATGAATAGCAACCTGATTGTCACAGTATATTTTAGCGGACGGAACTGGAACACCTAGAAAACTCAACAAATTCCGTATCCAAATGATCTCACTGGTGGCATTGGCCATGGCCCTAAACTCCACCTCTGCGGGGGACCGAGAGACCGTGGCTTGTTTTTTCGTTTTCCAGGCTATCGGTGCAGGGCCAAGTTTAACCAAATATCTTGTAACGGATTTGTGAGACATGGGACAGCTGCCCCAGTCAGAGTCGCAATAAACATGAAGCTGCATAGGGTTATGCGCCGGCATCAAAATTCCTTGTCTGGGAGAACCCTTAAGGTAGCGAAGAATTCTCATAGCAGCATCCCAATGACCTTGACATGGAGTTTGCATAAACTAACTTAAGATATGAACAGGATACATTATATCTGGCCGAGTGATAGTGAGATATAGCAATCGGCCAATGAGGCGTCGGTATCGAGATGCATCGACAAGGGGTTCTCCGATATCATGGGATAACTTGTGATTTTGTTCCATGGGAAATGAAACAGATTTGGCACCAAGCATGCCTGTCTCAGTGAGAATATCCAAGGCATATTTCCGCTGACATAAAAATAACCCTTCTGAAGATCGTGCAACTTCGAGGCCAAGAAAATACTTCAGTGCCCCTAAATCCTTAAGCTTAAAGCAATTTTGTAAATAAGCTTTGAAGGAGTGACATTGCTCAGCATTATTTCTAGTTAGAACAAGGTCATCTACATAGATAAGAAGGGCTAGAAAGATATCCCCCTTTTTGTAGATAAACAAGGAGTGATCCAGATAAGATTGCTGAAAACCATGGTGAAGTAATGCAGAAGCCAACTTATCAAACCATTGACGAGGTGCTTGTCATAACCCATACAAGGACTTTCGAAGTTCGCAGACCATACCAGGCTTCGGAGGATAGAATCCCGGGGGAGGCTTCATATATATATCCTCATGCAAGTCACCATGAGGAAATGCATTATGCACATCCATTTGATGAAGTCCCCACCCTTTGGCAACAGCGACAGCAAGTAGGCACCGTACTGTGTCATCTTGGCGACTGGAGCAAAAGTCTCATGAAAATCTTCTCCTTCAACTTGGTGATTTCCCAAGATTACTAATCGGACTTTATATCGTTCGATTCCTCCATCAATGTGATATTTAATCTTGTAGACCCATTTGCACCCACGGGCCTTTTTATCCAGAGGTAAGGTTGTAAATTCCCAAGTATTATTGACTTCTAATGCATCAATTTCAACTTTCATGGCTTCTCGCCATTTAGGATTTCTTCTGGCTTGGAAGAAATGATGAGGTTCGTCACCAGAAGTTATCGCGGCTAGGAAAGCACAGTAGGTAGGTGAGAAGTTATCATAAGAGATGCACTTTGAGAGTGGATAGTACGTACCTGAAGAGCCGTCATGGATGGGTGAAGAGGCGGGGTGTTCAATAGCATGGCACACATAGTCTTGAAGGCGCGTGGGAGGTCTTCGTTCACGTTGAGGCCGAACTATTGCTAAATAGTCTGCTTGCGGAACACTAGAACCAGCTGGATCAGACTCAGTATTGGGCTCGGTTTCAAGACCAGGCCGCAGTGTGTCAGTCTCACTAGACGGCCCTGTTTCAGCGTCAAAGACAGGGGTCCTTGGCCCAATAGGCATAATAGGTGCTGTGCAAGGGGCAGACTGAACCACAGGGATCGCTGGCCCACCAAGCTCACCGGAAACTTCTTGTCCACCAAGCTCCCCTTCCAAGCCCAGTGTGCTTGCTGCAGAGTCCAAAACAAGGGCGTGCTCACCTCGCTGACGCGTGGGTTCCTCCTGTATGGGAGGGAGTGTTTGGGCCGAGAGATTTTCGGTCTGAGTAGGAAAATATGGCAAAGATCTTGGCCGTGCAGCATATGGAAAAATGTGTTCGTGAAAGCGAACATCTCGAGAAATAATAAGCTTTTTATTATCGAGATCATATAACAACCAACCCTTTTTTCCTTGTGGATAACCCAAGAAAACACATTTGCATGCTCGTTCGTCAAATTTGTCCCAAGGTCTACTATGATTATCTGCATAAGCAAGGCAAGCAAATACTTTAAGGTGCTCAAGACTCGGTGTAGTGCCAAATAGTGCCTCAAATGGGGTCTTGTAATGTAACAACTTTGTTGGAGTACGATTTATGAGATAGGCAGCGGTTAGAACACATTCTCCCCAGAATTTCAAAGGAAGAGAGGCTTGGAACCTTAAAGCACGGGCAACATTAAAAATATGGCGGTTTTTTCTTTCTACACGGCCATTTTGTTGAGGTATATCAACACAAGAGGTTTCATGAAGTATCCCTTGCTTAGCTAAAAATGCTTGCAATGGCCCGTTAGTGAATTCTGTTCCATTATCACTTCAAATCCTCTGAACACTGACATCAAATTGAGTTTTCACTATAGCACAAAAACTAATTAATTTTTCACATGCTTCTGATTTATCTTTAAGCAAGTAAACCCGTACGGCACAACTAAAATCATCCACAACACACAGAAAATAATAGCAACCACTCAAAGAACGTGTATGATATGGTCCCCATAAATCACAATGGACAAGAGAAAAAGGTCTTTGAGCTTTAGTATTACTATTAGGAAAGGGATTTTTAGTCTGTTTTGCCCGATGACAAACATCACATAATTCATATGACTCCTTATTTAACTGAAACCCAAACTGAGCAGATAAATGTGATAAACTCCCTAAAGATGGATGTCCCAACCTACGATGCCAGAGAATGCAATCCTTGTGTTGAACAGCAGCAAAAATCATTCCTCCCGCGTCCTTTTTGAGATAGTGCACCCCGTTCCTCTGTTCACCCGCTCCAATCGGCTTCTTCGAGGTGAGATCCTAAATAAGACAAAACTATATCCCATAAGTAATAGTGAGTCGCTGCACAGATATGAGGTTCTAATTAAAAACAGAAGAATATAACACGTTTTTCAAAACCAAACCGTACCCCAAGTCTACCGTTCCTGCTTCTCTGACTGCAACGTTATAACCATTTGATATGGTTATATTAATGATTTCAAGCAACTGTACTAGTTTTGTCATGGCTTGCAAATTGGAAGTTATATGGTGTGATGCCCCTGAGTCTAGTATCCACTCAGTCATGCACTTACCATTTAGTTTCTCTCTACTTTCTCTCTCCTTGAAGATGGCAAAGAGAGCATCAATTTGATCCTGGGCGAACCCGATGCTTGTTGTGCCTCCCTCGCTGCTAGGCTCAGCTGGTCGCTGCTCCCCCGGTCACCCAGCGAATGACGCCACTCCGGCAGGGTTCTGGCCGACGAGTCTGATTCTGGGTGGATTTCTGCCACCCTGATTTGTGCGTCTCTGCCCCAGATCTACTCGATTTGCACGTCTAGTTGGCCAATTCGGTGGGTATCCCACTATCTCGAAGCATTGGTTCTTCTCATGTCCAAGCTTTGAACAGTGGCTGCACCGGGGTCTATTTCCTGGGCAATTTCTTCCGGCAACCGTGGCCTTGAATGCTACCCCTTCAACTGCAATTCTGGCTTCAGCTCCGTGACTCAGGTTCTTTTGGCTTTCTTCTCTAAGAATCATAGCATACACTTTGTTGAGGTTAGGTAATGGCTCAATTGCAAGAATGTTAGATCTTACCACACCAAATTGAGCAGAGTCTAATCCCATCAAGAATTGATGGACTTTCTCTGCCTCTTGATGCTTGCTGAAGTTGTATTCTTTAGCACAATTGCAAGTGGATAGCTGCAGATAGGCTCCCAATTCATCCCACAATCCTTTGAGTTTTGTAAAATATTCACTCACGGTAAGGTTTCCCTGTTTTGTGAGGGTAATTTCTTGCCTTAATTGATGAATTCTGATTTTGTTATTCTGCGAATACCTCTCCTTTAAATCTTTCCAGATCTCGCTTGCCTTCTCAGCATAGCCAACGGATCCGTGAAGAGATTTGTCGATGACATTGTACAGCCAGACAATAACCATCGAGTTATTTTTCTCCCAGGCATGAACTTCTAGGGAGTCGCTTGTAGGCTTGCTGAGTGATCCATCAACAAAACAATATTTTTGTTTTGATTTGAGTGCATTTGTCACGATTCTAACCCAGTTACTGTAGTTTTCTCCATTAAGAATTACATGAGAAATTACGTTACCAGGATGATCTGCGCTAGTTAAATAATACGGTGAATTAGGATCATTCATGCTGGGACCTGGTTCGGGTGTGTTCTTCTTATCTCCAGTCATGTGGAATATGATCTTACAGGTCAACTCTCTCTCCTTTATTGCTTTGATACCATGAAAAGTTTGTGAATTGGGAGAGAATTGATTGTGTGACTGCTCTCCTCAGCCCTGTATTTATATTAACAAAGAAAGACCATTTATACAAGGATTAGGAAAGCAAATCTGCCTAGAAGTTTTATGAAAAGTAAATACAATCGCAATCTTTTAAGGGTTACAATTATAAAATACAACTAGGATTCTAGTTTCCTAACATAATTCAACCAAAATCTTCAAGTTGCTACATGCAAGAACAGACTCATCATGTAATCTGGCCAAAATTGTGCACGAAGGCGGCTAGGACTTGAGCACACAGGAATGGCGAAGCATCAGATGATAAGAGCGGACAACGAGGATGGAGAGTTGCGATAAAGCAGTGAGTAGGGTCCACGTATCATGTGGTCCCCGCAGTTTAGGAGAGAGAAATTGTCAGAGTTATCTGATGGGCACAAACTGATCCTGTCCAGCCACCTCACCCTGGTTTTTTCCATTTTGGCTTCTTTCACAATCACGGTGTCCGAGGCCGCCATTTTCTAGCATTTAATATTCTGAACAATATGGGCCGGGCTTTCGTGGTATTTACTGTCGTGCCACTGCTCCATTGAAGCGTCACCCAAGAGGGCCAAGACTACAGAGACTATGACAGTTTGCTTTTTTCTTAAAAAGGGGGGGAAAAAAAAACAAAGGAAAGACTCTCACATGAATGTCTTAACTTAAAAGTTAGTAATTTGTATGGTTTATATTCAGCTTCATATTATATTAAAAAATTAAATTCTACAGGCAACTATAATTACTCCGTTAGTTGATTTCCCCCCTCAAAAAATTCTATTAGTATATTGGTTGAAGCAATAAGTTTAAAAAACTCTAAAAAATACATAAATTTTTAATGATATTATCATTTAATTGGTTATGATTGAAAATTAAGCTTATATTCTAACTATCAACAATGTTTTTTTTTCTTTATTTATTCACTAAAATTTGAAATAAAAAGCTGACATAAATATTGTTATAATTGATAAATTCTAACATTTAGACATATTATTTTCTTTTATATAGATTATAGCTCAATCATATCATACATAATACATAAGAACCCTTTTTTTGGTTAAGTTAATTGGTGTTTACTTGTCTTTATCCATTATGTACAGGGGCGGATTTATGTGGGAGGGAGGTGTCCATGTACACTCTCAAATCCAAAAAAATTCTAATGAGCTTATTTGAAGCCTATATTAATATTATGGGTAGACACCCAAAAATAGGCTCAAAAAAATATCAGATTCTTAAATATTGAGGCCTGACCGTAAACCTTGAAGGCCTGCCTAAAATCGAAGTGAACGCGGCCCAATACTTTAGCCCATCCGGCCATCCAAAAGCTGATTTCATTTAAATTAAAAAATAAAATTACAAAATTGCCCTTATCAAAGGGGCAGGTTTCTCGGTGAGGCCTCCCGTGTTTCTGCCTGCCTCAGCTCTCCAATCTCCAAACCCTTCGACTCTTACCCTCCCTCTAGTCCCTTAGCTCGCGCTCACGCTCAGACTAACCCTGCCCCACACACCCACCGCGAACGGCCGCCTAAAACCGAACCGTCCCCCGCCGGCCGCGGAGCCCACCTATCGGCAGTCCCCCAGACAGAACACCACCAGATGCCAGACAGAATGCCACCAGGGCCCAGGCACTAGCACACTGCACACACCCACCAAAGTGTCGAGCGGCAACCAACATGTTAGATTTTCAGATTTTGGTCGGTTAATTTTTGCCAAATTCTAAAATTTTCTATTTTTCTTGGTTTGTTTTTGCCAAATTCTAAAATTTTTTTTTTGGGTTAATTTTTTATGCCCAGATTTGAATGTTTGATACTTTGATTGTGATCTTGCTAAACAAATTAGGTTGTGTCATGATTTAAATGGAAAGTTAAGTTTGGGGTTAGTTCATAAATCATAATTTAAATGATTTAGATTGTGTCATGATTATGGTCTTTCTAGTCTGAAAATTAGGTTTGGTTAGTTCATGATAAGTGCTTGGTAGCTTACAAGTTGCTTCATTGCTTGTTATAATGTTATGCCATTGGCTCATATCTTTATTTGAACTAATGTATTGCTTGTTCTAATTAAGTGAGCTTAATTTCTAAGTTTCATATTCTTTTTTTATTTTTTAGTTTTATATGGATCGTTCTAATCCTATTTTAAGATATTTGAAAGTAAAACAATTTGAAAATATTCATATTAAGTGAACACCCCTCAGTTGAAACCCTAGATTTGCCACTGATTATGTACCCTAAGTCCTAAGATGTGCCAATACATAATGCCATGTTGTTGAGCACACACAAGGTAAAAGATAAATATATCATGTTTCCCAATTCCTATAAATGGCAGTGCGGGGGCATTTAAATCATTATAGTTAGACCTGACAAATGGGTCAGATATGGGTTGGATCAAGTTTGGGTTGGGTCATGTTCGAGTAAATGACATTTCGGGTCGTAACGGTTTGGGTCGGGTATGGTTCGGTTCGGATCGATTTTGGGTCCACTAATTTTTGGTCAAATACGCTCGTCATGCCATTGCCAAAACAAGCAACTTTGTAGAAAATTTCAGGTCGGGTATGGTTCGGTTCGGGTCAATTCGGATTTCGGATCCACTTTCGGGTGAGTATATTTCGGATGTCGGGTTGGGTATGAGTCCCGGGTCGTTCGATTTGGGTTTTGGATCTCGGATCAGTTTTACCATGGCTAATTATGGTACGCTCAAGCTCACCTTGACCCAATAATCCCCACAGGGGCAATATCGTCAATAACTCCACTAGCAAGGTCGTTATCTCTCCGAGTTTTTTTGGAAATTATATACTTCTGTGAGGCTAGTAATTTACTAGTAATTTATAATTCCGCCAGAAATCAACTTTAAAATATGATTTCTGAAATGCCAGTCTTCACACCTTCCTCCCTCGTTGTTCCCACACAACCAGCTCTCACAAATGTGATATATAAATCTCCACACCCTCATACAAAAACACTGAAATCCATAATCTCACAGCAATGTCTTCAACAATGGCAACGATGTCAAGAATTTCTCGAGCACTAAGAACCTCCACTACCACCACCACCACCATACTGACCTCTCGCTTTTCGCCCACCCGGAACTCCGGCGGTGCACGGCCGTATTCGGCGGAGGTGGAGGTGGGTCATGCGGGGTCAATGGGGTACTGGTTGAAAGACTATGAGGATTATCGGAGGTCCTTGTATGGCGGAAAGATCACCCACAAAGCTCTGTTAGTCGACGCTGTTGGCACTCTCCTTGTTCCTGCTCAATCCACTGCCCAGGTTTCAAGAAATTAATTAACTCCCCATTTTTTGATTTTGGGTTTCGATTTTGATGGGTTTTAATTTGTGGGTTTATTATTTGTTTGCAGATATATAGACAGATTGGGGAGAAGTATGGGGTAAAGTATTCGGAGGATGAGATATTGAGCAGATATAGACGGGCATATGAGCAACCATGGGGCAGATCTCGTCTTAGGTTTGCAATTTTTGAATATAATTTTGAATTAATTCGGTTTATTTTTGCATTTAGCATTAGTTTTCATTTTGATATTGATGTTTTAACTGTAGATAATTAGAGTACAACAGAGCATTGATTTTTTTATTCTCTAATTGGTAATCGTTCATGAGCTGGGGCGAGGATAACACTTTCCTGCAGTCTGTTTTTGTTTCCTTCTCTATTTTCAAGAAAAATCAATGCAATTTGCTATACAGAAGGTGAATTTGATAGTTGGCCTATGGTGATGTTTCCTTGTTCCGGTTTTGTGTGTTTGTTATGGTCTCCATTGCTGTTGGACCCATAATGAAGCTACTTGTGTCATTATCTACTGCTTTTGGTTTATACGAAAAGTTAACTTAGCCTTAGTAAAATGATTATTGTTTCCACATAGTAATCATTTTCTTCTGGCTTTGTGGTTTCGTTCTTGTTCCATCTTCTTCATCCTTATCTGAAGCTAAAAATTAGATTAGAGGGATATAATATTGTGTTAATTGAATAAGTTCTTGATCTCTTCTGCAAGATTTGTGGGTTATGTTCTTTTGTGTTAATCTAATGGCTCTGTAGTTAAGCTGATCCACTTGTTTGGCTTTATATCTTAGTCATTAATCTAGGACGTGGGAAAGACGTAATTCTCTGAATTTGGGTTTAGGATGTTTAGGCTCTCAGGGAAGCTTAAAAAAGAGCTCAAGTCAAGTTGGAGTTTGTCCCAGACTTTGTTACAACCGTGATGTTTTAGAAGTGATAACTTTTCTCAAGTGTTTGATTACTATAAATACCTGGAAATAATTGTTGCCATGCCTACTTCTATTGAATGTACACCTGATTTTCCCATCACTGAGGTAGGCAACATTTTTCATGTCTCAGACTTTGTTACAAACAGAATATAGACTTTGGAGAAATTTTATACCTGCTTCCATATCTCTGCTTGCTTGATTCATATAATAGTAGATTGCTTTTACTTAGAATATTATGCTGTATTATTTAGTAAATCGAGTACAGAACTTGATATTAATCTTAGTCATAGAATATATTGTTTGGCTTAAGCGATGTGATGTCTTCTATTAGCCGGTTTCATCGCTTTTCTGTCTTCAAATGTCTCCTTAATCCTTATGCGAAATTTAATTAGAGGGCAATTATACTGTGCTACTTGAATAAATTAACAATACCTCGCTGATATTTGTGGGACTGATTCCATTTGTTTGCACATGTTTAGCTTTTGCCTAGAACTTGTGCTACCTAAATCCTCCCCACGTTTTTCCCTCTCTCTTCCCCCCCCCCTTTCTAAAGGCAGATGCTGATTTAATGACCAATAACAGAGATATTCTCAGTCATTTTCTGGGCTCTGGGGAATAAGTTATACCGTACTGCATTGCAGATGTTTATGCTCGCAGGGAGGCTTAGAAATGGTTAAAATCTGAAAATCAAGCAGGATTCGTATCTGTAAGTTGGTTATAAAAATTATGCCTTTGTTAGTGGTCTCTTATCAGTAAGAAGGAATCAGTGCCATGCTAAAATATTTTCTTTCCACTAATGAACTTTTGATGGACCATTTCGGACGAAATTCCTCGCATGGGTCATAATTTGTTAAACCTGCAAGGTATTGGCAAGAGTCTTTCCATGAGTCTGAAACCCAGTAAAATGTAAATGGCGGTTCTAAGGTCTTAACTTATCCTCCTTGTCATGATGGTTGAACTTGTGACTTTTTTTGTTTTTCACATTCAATATACCTCAGTATATTTCAATCAAACAGACAAAAGTGTTGAACTCGCTGTCGGTCCTAGCCTATATGCCATTCTTTTTCTTTTTCTTTTTCTTTTTCTTTTTCTTTTTTTGGCTCAATACAATTTCTTCTACTTGTTATTGTTTGACTTTCATCAGCTATGGCTCTATGCTGAGAATGCTGAAGTTAGTTGTAGTGAATAAGATGTTGCATTGATCGAATAAATTTATGATCTTTCCTGGAAATTTAGTGGCACTATCTTTTTTTTGATAGCAGTGGCACTATCAATGTGTGCAATAATCCAATAAGTGGCACTAATTAAGTTGATCCACATGTGCACATTTGCACATCTTTAGCTTTTGTCTAGAACCTTTGCTACTTTATTCCATCCATTCCACCTCTTTTCCCCTTTTTCTCTCCCAAAGTATGGATGTTGATTTAATGACAAATCAAAAAAACAGATAGTCTTATTCATCAATCTGGGCCCTGGGGAATATATTACGGTTATTACCTCTGAATCTTCACCATGGTTGTTTATGCTCTTAGGGAGACAGAAACGAAATTAAAAATTGAGCTGGACCAGCATGTTAAATGTGTATTTCTTTTGATATTTAGTGAGAAATATACTCTTAATGATCCCCTCCCTCTTCCAAGGAAGGGAGCCCTTGCTAACATAGTTGCTCCACTAATGAACTTTGAACACCCTCCAAGCTGAGACAACCTTCCGAACAAGTGACCCCCCTCCCCTTCCCCCATCTCTGTACGTTAGTATCCATTATTATCTTCTGCATTAAATGAGGAAGACTCTAGATGAAAATAGCACCTTAGCCACTTAGCAAGACTTATTGAGTGAAAAACAAATTTTACGCTGAAAACCCACTTTATCTTGTGCAGTTCTGCTATCCTAATTTCTTCTGTTTTTTGCAATCATGTTTCAGCTTCTTTACCTTGTAGGACAGAAAGTACTTTGGGATTAAATGGCATTCAAATCCATATTGGGAAAACTTGGAATTTCTGTGATCCTATATTTGTGCCTCGGATTCAGATAGGGCAGTGATAAACTAGATATTGCCTAGGACTTCAGGGAAAATTGGCATTTCCAGTAATTTCCATATGCACATGATAAATGATTTGTTGGTCAAACTTTTTATCTGTGGTGCCTTTCAGCCCGAAAATTTTTATAGTTGACACTGCTGAAATGCCAGTTGAGTAAGACTCTGTTTGGT
Source organism: Carnegiea gigantea (assembly GCA_029747015.1). Taxonomy (NCBI): domain Eukaryota; kingdom Viridiplantae; phylum Streptophyta; class Magnoliopsida; order Caryophyllales; family Cactaceae; genus Carnegiea; species Carnegiea gigantea. The sequence continues at coordinate 122,771 of JAKOGI010002033.1, read as the reverse complement.
CCTTAGAAAATTTGGTGGAAAGAAAAGTTGAAGGAAAAAAAATGTGAAGGAAAAAAAAGTTGGGAGAAAATGAGTTTTTTTCTCTTGCTTGGATTGAGGAAAAAATACAAAAATTTGGATGAGAAATTTGAATGTTGATTAACTACTTGAATCATATTGATGTTATCTAAGTAATGTGAGGTTCGAGAAGGTTGGGAATTTTCCTCAAACTTTCCTCACAATTTTATGAGGAAAATTTTATCACTTGTTTCTAACAATTTTTCCTCCTAACTTTCCTCCATATTTTTTTTCTTTGTGATTTTCTCTAAACCAAACACAAGAAAAAAGTAACTTTCCCAAATTTTTTTCTTTCCACCAAATTTTTCAAGGTCCAAACGGAGCCTAAAAGAGATTTAACTATTGTGAAAATTCATTATGCAGATATGTGGATGATGGCAGACCCTTCTGGCAATACATTGTTGCTTCTTCCACAGGCTGCACTGATGCTCAGTACTTTGAAGAGCTATACAACTACTACATGACTGAGAAGGTGGGTTAAGATGCTCATCATGTGGCACTCTAATCAGTGGCAGATCTAGAAATTTTATGAACAGATGTCCATCCGTGTGGATGATCAATTTTTATGTCCATTTAGCCAATATTGAGGAAACATTTGAAGCATTTCCTACCAAAATCTAGGAAAATATATCCCTACCCCCTTCTGTTTTCAAAAATAAAAGAGCCCCTGTGTATGCCCTCCAGTTTGGCAATTGGACAACACCAGCCTTGTTTCATCAACGAGGACTTTATGCTTGTTTATACCCATGATATTCTTAGTGCTGATTTTAATGTACATATGTGAAGGCCTGGCAGCTTTGCGATCCAAATGCCGAGAAAGTATTTCAGGCTCTCAGAAAAGCAGGAGTGAAAGTGGCAGTTGTGTCAAACTTTGATACCCGACTAAAACCTCTGTTGCGGGCTCTGAATTGTGACCATTGGTTTGATGCTGTTGCCGTCTCAGCTGAAGTAAAGAGACCTTTCCCTCTTAATTTTGACCTGACATTTTACTGCTAGTACCATGAATTTCTCAGCATGTTATCACCCTGTCAAAACTGAACAGGTTGCTGCAGAGAAGCCAAACCCTATAATATTTCTGAAGGCGTGTGATCTTTTGGGGGTAAAACCAGAGGATGCTGTTCATGTTGGGGATGACCGCAGAAATGACATATGGGGTGCTAGGGATGCAGGTTGTGATGCTTGGCTTTGGGGAAGTGATGTCCATTCTTTCAAGGAGGTATGATCGCAATGAATTCATCTGATTAATAGATTTTTGCTTTAGGATTGAATTCAGTGGTGGGTCTAGAAATTTTGTACAAAAGGGTTCATGTTTGAATTTCTATGAATTCCATAATTGCCAATTAACTTTTGTAGGTGTGATTTTAAAAGTTTTGAGTATTTTTATACATAATTTTCAGCATGTTTTTGGACTAACGGCCATCCCAGGCAATCAACAAAAGCATATAGCTCCATCTTGAGCAATGACTTTTGTTTATGTCATGTGGTCAAGTTTGTCAAACTGTAAAATTTCAGGAATCTACAGAAATTCTAGAACGGAAAAATCCTTTATAAGATGTAACAAGCAAAGAACACTGCCTAACTTGCATTGGGGCAGATTTTCTTATGGGAAAACCTCATGAAAAGCTTGGATCAGAAGATTCCGAATGTGTTGTTCAGCTAAGTCCCAATGCTGCTAGGTCCTTTTCTTTTCACTAAGCACATGTACCATGTAGAAGCCACATGTCTGCATTTTATGGTACTGTGATTAGTCATATGGTTAACATGCATCATGTAAAATCTCTATGAGTAGGAATTGGCGCTAAAGGACTGTATCTAAATCCTCCACCCACCCCAGACAAAACACCCCCAAAAAAAAAAAAAAAGTTCCAGTATATTTTGTGGAGGGTGCTTGGTAAGCTGATCTTGCATTGCCACATGTGTTCAGGTTGCACAGAGGATAGGCGTCCAGGTCTGAGAGGGGGATGAAGTGATGGATGTTTTTGTCCTGCGACTCTGGCGTAATTTCTCAGACCGGGCTAAGAGATAGTGTACATATCCTGTTGAATGTTTTCTAACAGAACTATAGAGGGCTGTTATGTATCAGAATAACTGGTGGAAGTAAGGTCAGAAATAGCTTGTACTTAGGCTGTGTTACTGGTGAATGTAAATGGAAAAAGGAACAAAAAAATTGACACAAAATGTTTCGCTCTTCCGTGCTATTCGTCTCTTAGCTCGTTACTGTGACCTAGCTAGAATGCTGAGTACTGTGGGTGCATCTTTTACTTCTTGTAAAGCCGGCTAGTCGGGAAGCCTCTTAAGAAGTCCAAAAAATGAAGGGGAGAGCGACTGGCACAATTGCACCTATATACCCCTATTTTGCAACAATTGTATTTCTCAACATGCCTCTTAACGGGAGGTTCTGATGGTTCGACACTTCGACTAGATGAGATGGGTCTTAGGGTTGGGTTCAATAGTATTCATCTCACGCCAAGCATATGTGCAACAAAATTTCAAGGCAGATCGGTTTAATTAGCATTTGGCTGAAAATCGGGTGCATGTATCAAGTCCCTGTTTAGGTTATGTGGATTAAAGAGTGTGCACATTAGCTAGTGTAAATTGGGATTGCTTAAGTTGGATATTTTGTATCACTAATTTTTCAATATCCTGACTACTATAGTCGCTCATTTAAGAGTAAAATGTATGCCATTTAGTTTGGAAAGCAGTTCAATAGATGTTGGGACAATGATGTTTGAATTAACAAAATTATAGATAGGATTTTATTTTAATTGAGTTGACAGGTCTAAGTCCCGTTTTGAATAGAGTCCAAATTGACTTAGAAGCACCCGAAGTAGGTGCTTGGATGGGGGTTTGTGCTCCAAAGGTGCATTATTGAGATGTCGTTTGCATTGTTTTTTGGAGAGGAGAGGCACTCATTATATGGATGAGCCTCAGGCCTATTTTTCTACAATTGGAAGGATTTAACTTACAGTTTTCAACTCCTTATATTTTCTTACATTTCTTTAAATCCCCTTACATATTTTGTATAACATTCAACTTCTCATCTTTTTTTTCTTCTCATATCTATAGAAATATTTATATTTTTTTTATATATTACCAATATGGAAAATCTTACAACTTTGTTATGAATATAATATTTCTATAAACATGAAAATAGAATTTAGTGATGTAAATTAATATATGACTTTTAACATGAAGCATATATGTCATTATAGAGAAAATAAGTCAACATGTTTTAAAATTATAACAAAAAAAATCGCATTTATGTTTGAGTTTCGACATGAATCATGCACGAAAATAGTCAAATTGTAGGTGACGAAATATTTGGTAATTTCATCTGTAAGTTTATTCATGACAACTTGATTGTTATCATCATACAATTGAACATTAAATTGAATTTAATTCGAAAATGTTTAATTCAAATATGATTTCATTTTTAGGGTTTTATTCAATTTTATTGAGAAAAATTATTTATTTTAATTTACTTATAGGGATGTGAAACTAATGTTAATATCAAAAAATCACCTTAGGTGTGGGATATAGTTGGTTCTACATATTTGTTGGATTGAATTTATCTTATTGATATTTAATTGACTTGTGTAAAGGTTTATTTTCATTAATTATCTAATTTTAACATTATTTTTATAATTCAAAATGATAATTGTAGAAAAATATTTTTTTTGTAATGTTAATATAATTTGTTTAGTCATCTTATAAAATTTATTTTATAAATATCGATGATACATATAATTTATTTTTATGAAATAATTTTTTTTCATAATTCATGCATTAAAGACCAACAATTATACATACATATCTAAAGATTATACTATACAACTTTTTAATAATTCAACAACTCCTTACATCTGTCCTTACAGCTTCTTACAGCTCCTTATATCTTCTTATAGTTTTTTATAGTTTCTTGTATCTTTTTATAGTTTCTTGCATTTTCTTATATCTTATAATTACATCTTATCACAAAAAAAAACAGACCCTTAATGATATTAGAGCACCCACAGCAGGCATAAAAAAAGAAAAATGTAGGCCCCACCAAGCCACTTGTCCCAAAATGAGAGGAGAAGCAGAAAATGGGCACGCGTGGTGGAACGTTGCCTAGTTTCACCACGCGGGGCCACAGCTTTTTATTTTTTAATATTTTTATTTTTTATTTTTTTAAGGGCTAATATATAATTTTTAAATGATTAAAAAAATGGGTTTTGTACTTGTGTATTATAAGGTGGATCCATGATAAATATTTTTATTAGATGATTCAAATTAGAGTTCTATGAGTTGGAGAAGTGATGAAATGTAAGTTCCAAAAAATTAAAATTTTTGATAATGTGCCTAACTTGAGTTCCAAAAAATGAAACTATAGTTGGAAATGCTCTTAAGGCCTTCTTCAGTGGCAATAAGTAATTACGCAAGTAGGATGCAAATTGAATGAGACAGATTGACATGACCCAGCATCACCAACACAAAATAGCAAGTGAATAGCTTTCCGTTGATGCATGGGCATGAAGACAGCAGTAGATATTTTTGACCACTTTTTATCATGCCACATGTTTTCCAAAAATTGACTCATCCATTCATTAGTGGATTCAGTGCAATTTCACTATTCATTGTTTATTAGTTAAGACTCGTGTGTTGCAGCAAAATCAACTTTTTAAATAACTATGTCGTACTTTGAGCATATAATTAAATAATAGTTCAATCTTCTTCTTATTATTTATTTAATCTTTAATCCTCCATCTATTTGGAGCTATAATATACTTTGAACAATAGTGTGAGTTGGAAGAGATAATATAGATGGATATAAAGGAGACATGGGATCAGTAAACTGAGTACGGGAGGTCAGAAAATTGGGGGTTTTTTGGGGGCCCTTTTTATTGATAGGTTTGTTCTTGAGAATTTTGATCCTTTTGTTAGACATCTATCAATTCTATTTTTTAATCTAGTCGAGAATTTATTCAATAGTGAGGTAAAAAATTGATACACCAGAACACCTTCTTAGCTTTACATATGATGTGAATGTTTTCTATGTAGTCACTATAATCCAAACTATGAAACTTCTATGTCAAAAATAATTGAACTTAATTCATTGACTTTATTTAGAGCTCTAGTAAATATATCCACACACACATATATACACTGATACACACACACAAACACACGTGTATGTATGTATATGTATGTATACATATAAATATATGCATGCACATATGTACATATGTGGTGGTCAAGGATGAAGTGCATACTAAAAATGAATACGTAAAACGCACGCTGGATTAAAACAATTATAACAACAATAATAAACCTCTAATACTACTAAAAATGAATAGACAAAACCTACAATAGATTACAACAATAATAAGAGTTCTAGCGTGAATCCATCAATCTAGGCTCTTTGATAATAGCTTGTGTAGAGCAGTGGAATGTTCTTTGGGTTAAAATAAAAAGTACTCGAAAATTCAAATATACATAGCATTATAATTTTCGGTTGGAAGATCGTTCGTGCGTTGAGAAGCCAACAAAACATTTTCATTCTGAAAATGGCATTTATGACTAATACGTGGACTATCTCCGACAGTTGTTTCTGCATCCAGGTCAGTTCTATTTGTCTAACAGTGGTATCAGAGCCTAGACTGTATGATTAGTTGGTTGATTTTCGTAATTATGCAACTTATGGCCTGCTTCTGTGATTCTGATATCTCGAATTGGCTAAAGATTGGTTTTTTGATCGCAATAACCAATGAACACATATGGCCACATTACAAATTACATCATGCTTTTTAGATTGCTTGTAAATTCATACAAATTATGTGATTATGTGTTAATCTTTGTTTAAATTATGGATGACTCGTGAGCCTAGAATATTAAACATGGATATACTCAACATGTTTTTTAAATTCCAGAAAGCATGATCCTTTATGCCATTTTATGGGATTATATGTTAATCCTGCCCAGATTAATATGTGAATGACATGATAATTAGTTGATAATTGTTATTATGCATCAAAATTATGATTCTAAGTGCAATAATGATATGTCGAATTCATGAATAGTACACGACTTTGTGTGCAACTCTGCTGAGATTAGTTCCTATGACCCATGAATTCTTGATATGCTTATGATATATGCGAGTGTCTAATTAAACTGAGATGGTCGTTAGAACCCCAGACTCAAACCTAAAACCCTAACCCTAACCCCTCCTGCTTGAAACTCGACGTCAACTAAAAGAAGGAAAATGGGTAGAAAACGGGAATAAGGGGAACTTGAACCATACCCATCAGATGACACCGCGGAGGGGTGGCACGTGACCATTCCAAGAAGCACGTGAGACCACGCGCCACTGCCTCAGTGGCGCGTGGGCATCTTCCTCAAACTCAGTTTCGACCGATTTACACAAGGGTGGTGATGATTCTCATCAGATTTGCATAGATCGAGGCTCCTGGGAATTTTCTCTTTGAGTTGACGGTGGTTTTACATTATTTGGGTGGTTTTAAGGAACCGAGAATGGCAGTGGTGGCTGTCGTGGTCACGACGTCAAATGTCCAAGAAAGGAGCTCAGTGCTCCATCTCCTGGCTATGGCGTCCAAAGACAAGTCGAGAGGAGGAGAGAGAGAATTCGACGGACAGTTCGAGAGGAGGAGAGAGTCCGAGAGGCTGGCAGAGAAGAAGAGAGAGAGAGAGCAGAGTGAAGTTGAGGGCTAGTGAGGGAGAGTGTTTAGGGTTAGTGAGTGAGTCACTCACCCTTAAAACCCCCCCGGTTTGGGCTGAAATTATCAAAGAGAAAAAGAGGGAGGGTTGCGATTTTTTGGTTATTGTGGGCCAATTTGTTTGGTCGAGATGATTGTTCTTAATTTGGCCCGTTTTAATTAAGGCAGATTTTGTTTCTGGTTTTGATTTGATCTATTGAATATTTGGTCCTATTATCATATAAATTCGTTTTATATGTTGAAAGTGGCCATAGGTTGGTCATATATTTCTTTTTGGATGGGTTATATTCTCTTTGCATTTAAATTGTGTTTCATATTATTATATAAAATCGTTAATAGTATGAAATTTTGAAATTGATTATATAACTTTGTGTTATATATATTAAAACAAAATGCAGCTATGCTAAATGAATTAGTTTCGTAAAAATTATGTAAATATATATTTACATGATTGAAAGTGAATATCTTCTTGATAGTCACTGAATTAAAATGTTAATTAGTTTAACAAAACCTTTAAAGAAATTCTATGAAGTTACGTTAATAATTAAATTAAAGAAGCTCTAAAGTTCATATCAATACGTGATGATTATGAGCTTAGCAAAATTTTCGAACGTATATTATGAATAATGGGATCTTTTTGATAATTTAATTATTAAACAATATGTCTAACAAATAATATATACTCTCAGATATGGCAGCTAAAAACATGATAGATTGTATGCAATCTGATGATAAACTGGATGGTTCAAACTACAACGTCTGGCATCTGAAAGTCCAGTTCTACTTTAATAATGATGATATGTTGGACCTCTTGACCTCCTCTTTGCCTGCTCCAGTTGAAAAGGATGAACAAGGTAGGGATATTACTGCTATTGAGCAGTACCAAGAAAACCTAAAGGCGTACCAAGCAAGGTTCAAACGCGATCGTTCTGCCCGCTATACTATGCTGCCTTGCATGCAGGACGATCTCTTGGGTGAGTTTGAACGCTTCCCCACTGCTAAGGACATATGGGCGCAGCTTAAGATTAGGTTCGGGCAGACATCTGCTACAAGGTTACGTACCTTGCAGCTAAAATGGATGCAGTATACTATTGACTCTAGTCGTAGTATCTCCAAACACCTTCGAACCATGAGTGCTAGGTTCGAGATCTTAAAGCTACGGGGAAGGAAGTTTTTAAGGAAGAACAGGTCTTAAATGTGTTTAGGGCTCTTCCAAATGACAATGAACATTAGAAGAGTTTTAAAGTAATCATGACACACATTGAGCACATTAAGACCTTCGAGGCAATCTCCAAACGCCTCGAAATAGAGGAAGAGCGTATAAAGAGATATGCGCCTCCTAGTGTGGCATTCGTTGCCAAAGGATCAGGGCCCAGAGGCAGGAAACGTTACCGTGGTAAGAAACCTAAAAAGGGTCCCCGTGCTCCTCAGAACCCTCGCTCTAATGGTGGTACTGCCAAGAAGTATAAGGCGAAGGGAAACGGAGCTAAGGATATGACACGTGTGAAATGCCATAACTATGGAAAGAAGGGCCATTTCGCTCGGGATTGTCCTGAGCTAGCCAATGTACCTCTTTCCACTAAAACTCCTGAATTATATGTTGGTTCTCATGCATTCGTTGCTAACTCTCTTCCTCAATAGATTGTAGATACGGGGGCAAAAAAGCACATAGTTCAGGATAGGGTTGGATTGGTGGAATTCCATCGCTGCTCGGTGGGTTCACGGACTGTCGTACTGGAGAATAGTAGCGAAGAAGATGTCCTTGGAGTAGGAACATACCAGCTCAAACTCCGTGAAGGAAACAAGCTGCTTCTTCATGATACCCTCTATGCACCTGGGGTGCGATGCTCCTTAGTTTCTTATGTTTCTTTAGTAAGATAGGTTTTACTTTTGGTTTTCGTCCAGATGGTTTAGATTTGTTCTATAATGGCAATTTGTTGGCCAAGCGACTTTGAAAGGAGATTTCATTGTTTTAGATTTGGATGATTACTACAATAATATATCCTCTGCTTTTGTTTCATATTTTAACTCCAATTCTGAATCTGTTACGTGGCATGCTAGATTTGGCAATGGGGGCCAAGATAGGATAAATAGGCTAGCTAAAGAAGGTCTTCTAGACTAGGGCTATTCATCGGTCTAGGATAGGACCGGATCGGCCTAGACTGAAGACTGATTAAGGGTGCATATGTGGACCGAGCGTCAGACCGGACCACATTCGGTCTTGGACCGGACCAGACCGGACCGAATGTGGACCGAATTCATTGCTGGCTTCTATTTTGTTCCCTGTTCACTTCCAATATTAATGGGTTGCTGTTTCATGTTTGTCTTTGCTGAATTGCTGCTAATCAAATACATCCAAACACTAGGTGACTTGAATTAACACATTGCCTTATGAGCTTACATATTTACCAAACCAATACATCCAAGCACACAAATCTAAAGCAACTTTCAAACTAAAAAAATTTAATACATCACCAACTGAACCTAAAAGTTAATTACATTACATAACCAAAATTTTAAATGTTTAACATGTTCTTTACTCAAAGTGAGTCAAGTGATTCAATCTTCAAATCAATGCCAATGCGATTCCAAATTTGAAACCATTGTCTTGGACTTGTTCCTTGGAAGAATATGCCACTCTCTCAAATGTTCAACCAATTACTCAAGTAGTATATGAAATCAATTAAAAATCAAATTAGTATATATAAAAACCAACAATTAATTTAGCAAAGAAGAATAATAAAGACACTAAGATAGTAGTATAATGTAAAATAAACACCATCAAAAGAAAATTACCTCCATATTAAATGTTCAAGGTATCGCCCACATCAATGACATTATCCTTAACACTCAATTTACCAAGATCTAAAATAAACACAATAAAAAGAACGAAAATGTGAAAGTTAGAACATGTAATCTTATAAAGTACATAAACCAAATTTAAAAAGAAATGAAAAATTGAACATTACCCTTATCTAGGTCCCGCAATTCATCAAAGTAGTTATCTATATCTAATCTACTACTTGGCCTAAGCCAATCTTATGCACATATGAGAGCTTGAACCATCTTTTCACAATCAAACCGAACAAAATTCATAAGTTAGCAAAAGATAAATAAGTCATAAATTTAAAATACAATACAAAGATATATACTAACTAATCAATTATCTTTGGAGTTAAAGAAATTCTAAATGAATCAAGAGTACATCCTCCTGCACTGAATGCCGACTCCGATGCGACTGTAGAAATATGCGTGGCCAATACATCACGAGCCATACGGGCAACCACAAGATATCGATGACCATGTATTTTCCACCATCCTCACACATCATCCTCTTCAAGTCCCTCATTTAGATACTTTTGCAGCACTGTCTTGATGATTCCTCTTCCTCCATCTGACCCCTTTAACTTCTTTCTTAATTGTTGTGCATAAGAGGCAATTCCACTAGATGCATTACTCTTCTCAACTTCAGGTTATGCCCACTACTTTGCCCACTTTGAGGAGTCAATAGCTTGTACAATTGTCAATACTCATCAAACAAAGCTTCTAATTTCTCTCTCACTTTCAAAACTATAGCACTATCTTGTACTTCACCAAACAAATCACAAAGAGAAACCTCAAGACCTGCCAACTTGTACCTAGGATCAAAGATATAAGCAATATATACCGAAGGGGACATTTTCTCAGGTGTGCCATAGTACTTATCATATTTCATCCTCATCCTCATGGCCATTTCTTTAAAATTTATGACTCTAGATCCAATCTACTCAATTTCGTCACTTTCTTCATCATTAGCATCAATGGTCTCAACAACTTGCTCCAGCTGATTTAACATATCATGAATAGCCACAATCTCAAAGAAAAGCAAGTTGGATGTCACATATGAAGTACCAGACAAATGCAAAGTAACATTATAAAAAACATCCAAAAAAAGTGTTAAACTTGCTTCCAATCATTAGAGTTCGGAGGTCTATCAATGTAACGGCCCAGAAATCCCGACACTGAGGTATTGTCCGCCTTGGGGACTGAAAAGGTGCCCCTACACGGTTTTGTCCTTCGGCTAACAGGCGTTTAAGCCTTTCACCAAAAGGCGCCTCGATGTGTTGAGGTATCCCCACCCTTATAAAGGGTGGTGCGTTCTCCTCAACCACCGATGTGGGATGGCCGTAGCCTCCCTCCCCTCATAAGAGGGCCCAGCGTCCTTACTAGAACACCGGTCCGGGAACCTGACTCTGATACTATAACTGTTGCCATGGGTACGTGATACAAGGTTCGATGCTGGGGTGAAGCTTAAGCTTATTTAGGTCGCTTTTAATAATATTTAAGTGAGTCTTTGATAGTATTTGAATAGAAAGTTTAAAGTATAACACCAATTCGAAGAGGGAATCAATATTCGTAATAACAACGTTCATAATTATCCTGATAAAAATGGCAAGAATTCAAAGGATGCAATAACAAAAATAGTATTAATAACAATGATTCCCAATGACATTAGCATTAATATTGCGACCAAATAAACGATAAGTAACGAGCTTATACCAATAACTAGAATAGTAGTGGTGATAACATTGTTACTTCAGTACATGTTTATAACATTCATTAAGCGAATATTAGCAGTATGAAGGAGAGGAATCGAAACAAAAATAAAACAAAACCAAGTTGATAACTTTTCTCATGCTAATGATTAACAAAGAGCTCAAGGAATTAAATTATTTATTAAACTGAGAAATTCAATCAAATTTCTTAACCTGGCATGAATCAAAAGAACAATTACATATGTAAAGTAGGAGTGAGGCCACTTCTGTCACTTCAAACTGCCAATGCATGTTCTCAAAGGAGAGAGAGAATCTCAAACACCAGGTACATACATTGCTTATACTCTGCAAAAACTCACATGTTTCTCAACAATGAAAAATTAATATAAGATTCATTTAATGAACCAATTTTCTCAATGTTTTGTCACATAAACAAGTGGCCGCGCCAATTATCAATCATCAGGGCTTATGCCCTTCAATTTACTCGCGCAGCTGCAACTCAGGCTTTCCGATCGGCCTGAGAGGTGTGCACCTATCTTAAGATCGTATCAAGAGTACGTCGACCAAGAGGTCCACTTCCAAATAATAATCAGCAAAGCAGTTTTACTCATAGATTCTCTCTCTACTGTTTGTAAAACAAAATGTTTTGAAATGCGGCCTGTCCAACTAATTTCACATAAAACTTATTTTACTGCATGGGAATGTACATATTGAGCTTCGGCTCACCATTCGAATGTTTTTATATTTTCTGTTTTAGGTGTGGGGAGAAATGAATAGTCATCCTCCTGAGAAAGCAGAAAGCAGCAAAACAATGAACGTTTACTGATCGCTAGCTAGTCAACGCTCACAGTGATGATAGGTTAGTAACTTAGAGATTGCGCATTGTTATTCTTTTGAAACCTGAGGATAATACTGCTTAGCTTTGGTACACCAAGTTATCACATGGGAAAAAAACAGTATGAGTAGACAAATATTTATTTTGGGTGATTCCAAAGGTTTAGTAAATCAGGTAGCCTTACTCCATTCCGGAATGGCGGTAATGCCTCCAATCAGAGTAAAAGCCTTTCGCTGTAAATTAATAATAAATTAGTAGTTAAGCTAACGTAATCAGACATTAGCAATTGTGGTGTTACAATCAACATCATCATCCTTTGCCAACTCCCCATTATAATAGTGGTCTCTTTTGCTATACTTCGCGAATGCATGCTCGTAGATTAAAGCAGTGCTAAGCATCTTATAAGTGGAGTTTCATCTAGTGGGGACATCAAGAGACAAAGAAGCTTTACACTTAATTTTTTCTGCAACTACACATTCATGAAATCTTTGCAACCTACTAGGAGATTGCCTAATAAACCTCACAGAAGCTCAAACACGTTAACTGACTTCCCAACAACTTTCAACCTATCCCATACAACCAAATTAAGTATATGAGCAACACACCTAATATGTAAGAATTCTCCACCAGAGAAAACAAAATGACCATGTCGATGAAACTCACCAATAAGGGCATTACCAGCAGTGCTATTACTCCTAACATTATCAACAGTTATAGTATAAAGTTTAGATCCAAACTCCAATCCTCTAAACACTTTCCAAGAACAAGAGCAATTTCATCACCTTTATGACTAGAAATTGAACAAAAATTCAAGATTTTCTTATGCAATTTCCGATCATTATCAATAAAGTGGGCAGTTATAACCATGTAATTGATATTTTGAAGTGAAGTCCATGTGTCTGTGGTCACACACACCCTTTGACATGAATGCAAAAGATACTCTTTCAATTTCAGCCTCTCATTCACATACAAGTGATAAATGTCTCTTACAATGGTAATGTGTGAAGGCATATTAAGTGCAGGACAACAAATAGACATCATTTGCCTAAACCCCACATTTTGAAAAAATCTAAAAGGCAATTCATCAATGATGATCATTTTTGCTATAGATGCCCTTGCCTCATGAGGATTCAAAACCCATGATTTCAATCTAGCTTTTCCCTCATTGTTTTGATCCTTTTCAAAGACCAATTGAGTTTGTGTTTGTTTGCTTTGATTATCCAGGTTATCAGGGCACTTAGGAAAATGACTTTTCAAATTTTTCGTTCCATTCTTACCAGAATCAGCCTTGTAAATCTTATTATAGTATTTACACTTACCGACCACTCTTTTGCCATTCTCCTTCAACTCTATGAAATGTTGCCAATATTCCGCCCTTTGAGTGTAGTTTCTAGCAACTTATTCCCCCTTACTCTTGCCTTTTGGTGCTCCTTGAGTTGGCTCTTCTTCTTCCTCCTCAATTTCAATCGGATCATTCATTGGGTGCTCACTCGGAGACTCGGTATCCATATGGACCATATCAACTTGATTCTTCCATTTCTAAACTTCTTTTTTTGGATTTGGAGCTCGACATCTAGCATTGACAATTTATAAAAAGAAACAAGTAAGTAAACACCATATTAATATATATACATCTTCTTATTTCAAATAATAAAATTGTAAAACTTACATTTCGAGAACAAGCCGTAAAGGACTCCGTGATTGCTAATCTAATCGAAAATTGAGTTGAATATCACACCTACAAATAAAAAAGGTTTCATTCATTAGAAGTGAGAACACCTCATTCGCATCTCACCTTTTATATTTCTCCAGGACTTCACATAATCACATTACAAAATATAACAATACAGAAGGTACTCCCATAGAAAGTATAATATTATTCATAATCATAGCAAATTAGCAATCATGATTTACTCTTGCAGCACCCACAGTCCCCAAACCACAATTTAATAGTTCTAAGATGGAAAAACAGAACCGACCCTATGTTCCATACAAACTCTAAGACATGTTGGTCTGCTAAAGGCTCGAATTTCAATTACTAACTTCCCAGATATAATCAAATGAACAAGAAACAGCTGTCAAGTCCCAAAAACAATCAATTGACGTATAAACATGGCATAAATAGCAAATCAAAGTCCTGCAATCCTGATCATCCTCAAGGCTTATGTGAATGGTAATTACTCTTGGCCACCTCTACTCCTAAGTTCTTGTTGACTCCTGTCTAAAATGGGTCTACAAATAAGGAACTACCAGAAGACAATTCCAGACAAGCCATGGTGCAAATTAAGAACTTGACACGCATTAAGCGAACAACATTTTCATCTCTGAGTCCTACCAAGAGTCTAACTATCATGAAAGAATAAAGCAACTAAGACAGGATCCTATTTTCCTACAATAGATCTGCAAATGAATCACTCAACTTTACAAATTATAAGCAAATTTGACTATAAAACATATAGAGAATATATTGAGCGAAATTAAACTCACCAAGTTAGGGATTTAGGTTTTATATTGGAACTCTGCGCCGGGTTTTTGCTCCGGCAACCTGTGGTGGCACCAGTAAGAAGTCAGCAAGCGAGAATGTCAGACCCACCATGAACTGCAGGGGAGAGGGAGAGTCGACACCATCAGTGAGAACTCGGGCCTTGGCAGACGCCAGTCGCTATCTCCCTGAAACTGGAGACTTGGAGAGTGACTGAGTGAGAGAGTCAAGACTGAAGAAAGAAAACGACGACGTGGGTGAGGACAGGGAAATTGAAGTAGAAGACTCAAATGGAGAGGAGAGGGAAAATGAAAGTCAGGGAAATGAGGGAACCACAGAAGGCAGAAGCAGCAAAAAGAAAAGTCGAGAAGATGCAATGAAAACCATCTGGCCAGCGATAATTAAAAAAAATCTAGCCTTAATTCGGTCCCGGTCCGGTCTTCAGTCCACCCGGTCCAAACCTAGACCAGATCAAAGACCGAAGAGGACAAAAACTTGGACCGAAGATCGGACAGAAAGGCCTTGGTCCAGTCTGGTCCGGTCCGATCCGGTCCACTGCGGTCTTCAGGCCGATCCGATTTTGGACTGTTTAATGAACAGCCCTATCCTAGACCGACTCACTAGGATTAAGTTGCCTAGGTGTGAGTCATGTCTAGCTAGCGAGGCAACAATGAAGCCTTTCGATATGGTCTCGAGAGCATCTAGTCCCTTAGAATTAATCCACTCAGACATATGCGGACTCATGAACGTCAAAGCACGACGTAGGGCTATCTATTTCATTATTCTCATAGACGATTATTCACCATATGGGTATGTGTACCTACTATTTCATCGCTACGAGGCACTCGATGTGTTCAAACGCTTCGTAGCAGAAGTAGAGACTCAATTAGAGCGTAGGGCTAAGATCTTTTGGACTAATCGAGGTCAATGAATACCTCTCTGATATGTTTAAGGAGTTCTGTGAGGAAAAAGACATACAAAGACAACTAATGATTCCATGAACCCCACAACAGAATGGTGTTACGGAATGCAGGAATTGTACATTGCTTGACATGGTCAGGTTAATGATGGCACATGCTAACCTCCCAATTAGTTTTTGGGGGAATGCACTGCTTACGGTAACTTACATCTTTAACCGTGTGCCAAGCAAAAATGTACTTGCCACACCATATGAGTTATGGCTTGGTAAGAAACCATCATTGGACCATTTACGCTCATGGAGTTCGATCGGCTATGTGCATAACCCAACCTATAAATATGGAAAACTTGGTCCAAGAGCCACCAAAATGGTGTTCATTAGGTATCCCACATAATCTAAAGGATATGTGATGCACGGAGAACACCCAAATGGTGGCATTACAGAAATAGATTTCCGCAATGTCGATTTTCTCGAGGATGCGTTCCCGACCATTAGTAAAGTCAGGAAGGATGTCGAACTATTTGAGTTACAGCAAAATATCCAACCATCATTTGGTGAGGGGAAGAATTTGGACTCTAACCAAGTCAGTGAAGATGGCATGCCTCCCCTATCCGAAAGGAATGGGGGAGACATGTTTGCTCAGAAGAATGAGTTTCATCCTCGATCTCCTATACATGAGGAGAGTCAACTTGTGAGTGAGGCCGTCCTTAATATCCTATTTCTGAACATGCAGTTAGTCCATATGTTTAGGATTCCACGCCCCAGAAGGATAGTGGGAGCAACTCTCCACATGCTTAGGGTCCCACACCTCTTAGAGAAAGGAGGAGGGATGCCCCACCCAGGCAGACAAACAATGAAGGCCCCAGGATCGAAGGAGTGAGCGTAGAAGAATTCCTCGACGATATTTCTAAATCGAAGAGGAAATATTCCTATGCACTCCCTTGGAAGTTGAGGAGCGTACCTCTTATTAAGAGGCAATTAACTCACTAAACCACAAAGAGTGGATGGATGTCATGAGGGATGAGATGGACTCGATGGCGAGAAATAAGGTTTGGGAACTTGTTAATCTTCCATCCCATCGTAAGTCTATTGGAAACAAGGGAGTTTTCAAGATAAAACGCCGGACAGATAGTTCGATCGATAAGTTCAAAGCCCGTTCAGTGGCGAAAGGGTTTACACAAATTGAGGGTATAGACTATGAAGAGATATTTTCTCCTGTAGTGAGATTTGCCTCTATTTGTCTACTCCTAGCCATGGTTGCCCATTTAGACGTAGAGTTGTTTCAAATGGATGTAAAGACTGCTTTTCTCAATAGTAGCCTTGAGGAAGAGATCTATATGGACCAGCCCATTGGTTTTGTATCAAAGGGACAAGCGGACAAGGTGTGTCATCTTAAAAGGTCCATATACGGTCTTAAGTAGTCTTCCAAATCTTAGTACTTAAGATTCCATGAAATTATAACTTCGTTTGGCTTATCATGGTTTCAGAAGACCACTGTGTCTGTGTCAAAAGATCAACTGGGGGGATTATGTTCCTTCCCCTATACGTTGATGACATACTACTGGTTGGAAATAATTTGGAGATGATCGAAGCCACTAAGAAGTGGTTGTCCTTCGTCTTTGAGATGAAGGACATTGGTGAAGCCAGGTATGTCCTACGCTTGGCAATAATAAGGAATCGTCCTAAGAAACTTTTAGGTATGAGCCATGAGGCATATATCAAGAAAGTCTTAGAACGATTCTGTATGCATTATTCCAAACCCGTAGACACTTCAGTTGAGAAGGGTTTAACCTTAAGTCTCGACTCATGCCTAAAAACAGATAAGGAAAAGGAGGCCATGAGCAATGTCCTTTATGCTAGTGCCGTAGGAAGCTTAATGTATGCCATGTTATGTACAAGGCCCAATATTTGCTTTGCAGTTGGTTTGGTGAGTCATTACCAAAGCAACTCAAGACAAGCTCATTGGTAAGCCATCAAGAGAATCATACGCTACCTTTGTGATACAACCGACTTGGTCCTATGTTATAAAGGTGGGGACCTTAAGTTGAGAGGATATTCAGATGTTGATTGGGGTGGTGACTCAGATGAGTCTATGTCAAACATGGAGGCAGAGTATGTCACATGTAGCCTAGCCATACAGGAGACAAAGTAGCTTAGGAGTTTCCTCCAGGATCTTAACCTCAACCCTAGAGTTGATGATCCTGTAAAGATGTTATGTGACAACACAGCCGCTATCCAGTTTGTTAAAGATCCAAAGTTCCATCAGAAGACCAAACACATCAAGAGGCGTTATCACTTCGTGCAAGACGCCATAAAGATCAAGGAGGTTGTCATCAAGTATATACCCACTAACAAGATGATCACTGATCCATTAACTAACCCGATTCCTAGAGATGCTTTCAAAGCACATCCGTTGAGTCTAGGACTTCGTAGAGTTTAGTTTTCGGATAGAATCTTGTTATGCATGACAGATACGTTCCTCTTGTAATGAGCATTTATGAAATAAAGATTGAAGGTTCTTTTTCTAAATGCTTTATGATTTATTTGTTAGACATGTTGAAATGTTACAGGTTTCTTATTGGCTTAGTCACACAGGCAATCGCCATGACGCTTGAGTAGTAGGCAGGATGAGACAGAATCATATTCGCACTAGGTGTACAATATTGATTACTCATGTTGGAAGTGCATGAATGAGAAATAGTCGCCTTAGTAAGTTTAAAATGAGATTCGAGGGAGTCGAATATGAGACATGATTTCATATTGAAACCTTAAAAGCCGAATCTTGAGTGTCAAGATTAGCATTTAGTATGTTAATCTTTTGACTCAGGTTAGATTTTTGGTGAAAATCTAGACTGGCGATTCGCATGGCATATAGAGTGATGATCCCAGGTAAGTGGGAGCTATGTCGTGACACACATCTCATACTATACGTGCTTAAAAGACGATCATGTACGGAGTGATAATTGACCTCCCTATCCCTTATCACTGTGTGACCCTATAGATAATGACCATTTGACTTAAAGCTATGGTATGAAGTCAAAGCTTGATATTGCTACTTTAATGTGTTTCTCTACGGTTTAACGAGAACATATTAGAAAAGCAATTAAGCTAAGATGTAATATCATGAGTGTTTAAGGATAAGTTTATCCATCATCACCAATATCAGCCCGGACGATTATATTAAGCATATAATCATATGATATATCATGGCATAAGGGATTGGAAATGTCACTGGTGATGTTTAGGATGATTTAGGGTATCGTATTTCGTAAAAGTATTATGTTAGTTAGATGGTAACTTAATATAGCACTAGTTACTTTTCTGTCGCACGTCCTATTCCCAGTATAAAGCATGAGGAGTTGTGATTCGTGGAGAGTATGTGTTTGTGGCCTTCGTAGCCGAGTGAGAGTTATTGGCCAAGCCTATTTAGTTAGGCTCAACGGCCACGAAGTGTTGCCTAGGGCAACAACTCTAGCTGCCCCCCAATAACATATAAAAGGAGGTTTGGGGGGTCAGCCATAGAGGACACATGCATAAGACTCAAAAATCACACACTTTCTTCCCCTCCCACATGGCTGCCGTACCATCAACGCTGGGCTTTCGGGTTTAGGATGTGGACACCCATAAGGCGACTCTGGTACCTGCCTCTCATCACTAATACGTGAACTATCCCCGACAGTTGTGTTCGCATCCAGGTCAGTCCTATTTGTCTAACAACATGCATCCAGCCGATAAACTACATTAAACTCGCATAATTTAGAACCAAATCCAAGTGTTCAGTTCAATGCAGTTGAGTCAAGATGGACTAAGCTAATAAAACCAAACCTGGGTAGCCAGCTTGTTCATTGTGAACCAGGCCATGGCAGCCTATTGACCGACGATGCGGACTCAAGCATACCTTTGGTGGGCAAATGTTATGGCCATCAAAACTACTGTCAACGCCCAACCAACATTGCATCACCATCATTGTTTCTCCAATCTCTACCCTTTTCCTATCATGTATTGGTTTCTACTTTTCCTTCAAAAAATGAATTGTTCTCGAACATGAAAGCTAAGAAACAGACATAACGTGAAGGGCTTTGCAGTCAGTTTTAAGCAGTGGTCATACAAAAAGAAGAATTGGTTACTAAGCTGTAAATGTTACTACCATAAATTAGAATGCTATTGAGTTCTTATCCTGTGAGGTCATAACTAGGGCGATAATATGCAACTGCAATATTGTTTGCTTTCTACATATCACGTTCTCTAGCACATTGGTAGAGAAGCTGGTTGTATGCTGAAACACAGTACGCCAGTTGCTTGTAACAACTGACTAAAAGATCTCACACAATTTCCCATTTATGTGCAAACCCTCACAAATTCTTGATATACACCAAGGTACGCTCAGTGGATAACTTGAAACTGCAAATTTGACAAGCGAAGCACCAATATTGACAATTCAAATGGGAATTTGTGTCCTAATATCCCATTTAGATAGCAAAAATGAAAGAATTGGAATTATCCCATTTATGCTAGTCCTAGTGCCAAAGCCTACCACACTTTTCTTAATTTTTTGGAAAACTTAACCATAATTCTTTTATTGACGAAACTAAACCACAATATTCGGTCCCACAAGTGGAGAATGGAGAATCAAAACTAGCATGCAATCATGAATATTCATACAGATTGAGGGGGGAGACTGACCATTTTGTAAAGTGAAATCCTATTTATGCAACCTAGCTCATCACCAAGAAATTCTTAATGCAGAATGTCAGTTGCTGGAGGCCAAACTCAACCTACATTCAACATGATCCATGACTATTGACTGGGGTTGACGGAAAATGTTGATACTTAAATAGACTTTGTCTAATCAAATTTTCACTCATACATCTTGTTAAATTTTTACATCAATTGGGTTATAAAAAAACGAGTCATGTACGTTAGCTCAAATGAAGTTTCAACCCAAAATCAATTGCCAATGGGTGGAGTAACTTACAAGCTTATATACATGCTCAAGTCCTTTCATTATATTAATGTAGAACAAACCCCATTTTCATACTTCAACACACGCCCTTATGTGTGGCTACTAATAAGGCCCAACAAATGTGTAATGGGGACATGGCAAATCAAGATCAAACAACCCGCTTTGATACCATGTTAAAATTTTATATCAATTAAGACATAAACAAAGGAGTCATGTATATAAGCTGACAAAGAGGCGTTCGACATCCTCAAAAATATTTATATTCTCATGAAGTTGTTTGAAAATATAAGTAGCAAAATTAATAAACAAGCTCAAGGGGAAATTCTACTAATTAGGAAAATAACAACAAATACGAATAACAACTTAAAAAAGGTATAATAATATAAGGTAAGAATAGCCTAGGTCAAAGCACGCCTTAGTGCTCTCTTTAGAGAGGAAATGTCCCTAGTACACTGGTTGAATATTGAAGATGCAGCCCTCTCCCAAGATTCGATAACCCGATGGTTCTTCTTGAATACAGTAATTAGGACCCCGAATCAAGTTTTCAACTCAACGCTCACTTGAAAAATAAATAAAGTTAAGGAGGAAAATTTAATTAGGAAGTTAAATGAAACCTTCCTCAACAAAATTAACAAAGTCAATCAACGAAAACTGAACAATGCTAGTAATGTAGAGGAATAGGAGATGGAATATTTTATGAAGAACAAGGCAGTGAAGTATAAGAGCTAAATGCTTTGTTGGTTGATGTGTACCTTCAACCCCTATCAAGCTAAGCCTTTTATAGTGGAAAAACAAAGCTAGACGTTGCCCCACTAACTGCATGTCCCATAAAAGACTCATTATTAGTGGATAAGAGCCCACTAATTGACTGGATCAATAAGAAGTTCAAAGCAAATCCCATTAAAACAGTAAACATCCCAGGAACAGGAATGTGCTTCCAATTTTTTAGAGGATAAGAGTCTGCTTAAGTCACAAATAATAAAAATTAGTTAAAGAGATTTACGTAGTCAATCCTCAATGCCAAGCTTCAGTTAAAAGATTTTAGCCAATGCACAGTATTAGTTTAGGTAAAGGGTCAAATCAAATCCCACAAAAGTGGATGAAAGTTTCAAGATAAATTTGAATAAATCCACTTAGCTTAAAAAAATAATAACAATAAATTCAAAAATACTATTCAAAATCAAAGATCAATATATTGGAAATTTACTCAGATAATTAGCAAATAAATTTTTTCCCAAATAAAATTATTTTAATTTTAAATCAATTGGCAATGGGTGAAGTACCTTACAAGCTTATATACATGCTCAAGTCCTTTAATTATATTCATGTAGAGCAAACCCCATTTTCATACTTCAACACACGCCCTCACATGTGGCTACTAATAAGGCCTAACAAATGTGTAATGGGGACATGGCAAATCAAGATCAAACAACCCGCTTTAATAATATGTTAAATTTTTATATCAATTAAGACATAAACAAACAAGTCATGCATATAAACTCACGAAGAGGCATTCAACATCCTCAAAAATATTTATATTCTCACAAAGTCACACCAAATGCCCCCTAAAAAAGCTTATGTAGAATATCCATGGCAGGAGATGAACCTAACCTATATTGAATATGATTTACAAGTTTAAAACTGCGCTCTGCTTCATAAAATTTTTTAAACATACATGATCAATGGAAAAAGAAGTCCATTATGTGCTTCAACACCATGAAAGGGCAAGGAACAACACTAGGCACCAAAAAGATAGGCGCAGAAAAGACCTGAGAAGGCTTTCCATGATGAGAGAAGACACTGAAGCATAATTTATAATCACATCTAATACTGACAGTTTATGTTTAGCCGGAATGCAGGAATGGAAGTTCTAGAGTTTTTTGTCATAATAATTAGTAGCATCAGGTAAAGCTTAAAATTCAGTAATGCAATACATAGCATTAACACAGGATTCTGGCCTGAGTAATGATTAATGAATGAATAAAACTAATAAGGAATGGGCTTACTTGCTTGATATATAATCATCCACAAAATCATTGTCAATCCTCCCATGAGCCATTGCACTAACCTGATTAGCATAACCAAAGGATCAGAAAATGCTAGTGGTGTGATCGCAGCAAGCAATTGTGTGGACTTCCTTAAAACCTTTACTTGAATTTTGAATGAAAGACAAATTTTAATTTGATTAGATCATGTTGATTGCTTTGGAATCTTGACTACTTATATGCTTATTATCTTGGAATTGCTAATAATATCGGATTCTAATTCTCTATATGTCAACGTCAAGATTTGCCTAATTATGATAATATCTTTTGAGCTTATATTTTGAAAGATTGTTGTTGCTAGAAATCAGCTTCTAGAAAATCTTCTTAGCAAGATCTTCAGCCAAAATAAGGCAAGTAGCCATTGGAAATCGAGGTGATAAACATTGAATAAAACTGCAGAATTCAAGGGCTTGAAGTATGGACTCAAGACCTTAAAATAATGTTAAAGATCAACCTTTCTTGTTTGATGCAATAGTCACCTTCCAAATATTCTTCCAACCTCTCCAACATCATTTGGCTATAAATTGAGAGCAATTTGCAACTGAAGCAGACAACAAGAAACAGCATAAATGACAATACTCACTTGCATACATTGAGCCTTGATTTGTTGTTCATTCAATTAAGTTGTATTATTCAAAGTTGTAATTGGGTGGGATTATAGAATTGGACGATCAATTCTACCAAACCTTGTTGAGGTTGTCAACTTGTAACTTGAAATAATCTAGAGTTGTAATTATCCATCCTAATTAAATTGGGTTAATCCTAGAGTCAGAGAACTCTAGGCGGGGACTAAACCTAGTTGAGGCTAACCTCGTTAAAAAAATACTTGTGTTTCGTCCATCTTTTTCTTTCCGCTCTTTATTTTGATTAATTGTCGACGTTGATCATCACCTTATTCACCCCCTGTATTTAATAGCTTTTAGATTTTCAATTGGTATCAGAGACAAACTCACTATATTTTGACTTTACCGTCAAGTCGGCAATGATCATGGCCACCCCCAGAGTAGGCTATTATGATCAAGATCGTTCTACTATTAGACCTCCTTTGTTTAGAGACACTAACTTTTCTTATTGGAAAATTTTGATGCAGATGTTTATTAAGACTGAAGATCATGAGTTGTGGAACATTGTAACGAAAGGTCCATACATTCCAAAGACTACTGTCGATGGAAAGCTTGTCGAGAAATTGAAGATCAATATACTGAAGAAGATTTTACGAGACTTTCAAAAAATGGTAAGGCTATGCATATCCTATATTGTGGATTAGATTTGAACAAATCAAGTAAGAGAGACAAAGATCAATATGTTCATCCATCAATATGAATTGTTCAAAATGCAACCTGACGAGACTATTAAGGAGATGTTTACAAGATTCACTAACATAACCAATAATCTCAAATCACTTGACAAGACCTACACCAATGAAGAAATTGTTAGGAAAATCCTTCGATGTCTTCTCAAAAACAAATGGGGTCTTGAGGTTACTGCAATTAAAGAAGCTTAAGATCTCAAGGCATCTAGCCTTGGATGATCTACTCAGAAAGCTTCTCATGCATGAAATTCATGTTAAAGAAGATAAAGAAGAAGCTCAACCAAAGAAGGGAGTAGCTTTTAAAACTACTAGTGAAGAACACTACTCCTTGGAAGATGAATCTAGTAAAGAAGCCAAAGATTCCATGGTGATGATCGCAAGAGGACTAAAGAAGATTTTCAAGTCGAATAGATTCGATCCTAAGAAGTTCTACAAAAAGGGATCTTCCTTGAAGAATAATGAGAAATTTTCAAAAGGTAACAAACCCTTAAACAATAAAAATAAATCTAATCTTGGTCCTTGTTTTGGTTGTGGTTTACCAAGGCATGTGGTGAAAGATTGCCCCACTTTACAAAAAAAAGCTGGAAAATGCAAGGAAAAGGCCAAGAAAGAATTTAAGAAAGCAATGATAGCCACATGGAGTAATAGTGACTCAAGTGATAGTGACGATGAAGAACAAGCGACAAACCTATATTTTATGGTAAATGAAAACCAAGTCCAAGAGGATGAAACCGATTATGAAAGTTCAGATGAGGTAGATTGCTCTGACTTTCTTGAATATTCTAAAGATGAATTAGCCAAAACCTTAATTAAATGCATAGGATATGAGCAAGAGTACTTGTCCAAGATAAAGTCCTTGAAAAAACATTTCGTAATTCGTCCTTTGAAAAAGAAGTTTTACAAAAATCAAACAACCAATGTCACACAAGGATTGAAACTCTAAAAAAGAAAAGAAAGAGCTTCGATCCAAATATGAAGGGCTTAAAAAGGTGGTGTTGAAGTTTTCTAAAGGATAAGATAACTTGAACAAATTATTAGTATCTCAAAGGATGTCTTTCAACAAAGAAGATAGTAGATATAACCCTTTTAATAAAAAGAAAACATACAAAAATTTCCTTTGTTCAAGAGACATCCAAAAACAAACCTCACACCATAGGTAATTATTGTCTAAGAAAGAGTCATATCTCTTATTCATGTCCTCTTTGAAAGCTAAATACCAAAATTATCCAAGTTTAGATACTAAAAGGGACAAGACCACAAAACATGATCACAACCAACATTGGACCAAATTCAACGTCAAGGGTAGAAAGGTTTGATCTATTATTTTGAAAGCCGATGATGAACTTTGGTATCCTAAAGGAGGAGATTTCTTAATATTGATGTCTAAATTGAGGGGGATGGTTAAATTATATTGATGCATAAATTGAGGGGTAGCATTTTCTAAGTACTAATTATGTTCTTAAGCTCTTAAAGTTGTTTGTACTTAATCACTAGTAAAATTGATCCTACTTGCAATCCGATTATCCCATCACAAGATCATATCCTAGATGTTGGTATGAAGTCCGCATCCAAGAAACAGACCAAAGATGTCATCTTGTCATATATGGTGCTAACTAGTGTGGTATTGAGATAACAAAATATGAAAATTTGAGGATTCAGCAAAAATGCATGGATGGTTATCCATGGTACCTATGATTGGCACTTACAGTGAGTGAGGATGCATGACAGATAAAGAGTTTTTCTGGTGAACATAAAGATTGTTATCCTGTTACTGTTCATAACAACATGGATAACAAGTGGCTTACCAAAAAGCTTTATTCCAAGATCAATCCCAGAATGAAAGGTAGGGGAATGGTCTTTTGAACCAATGACATTCTAAAACTTCATATTTCTGAAGGGCAAGCAAAGAGAACAAAGCTAGCAATTAGAGAAATTCAGGGTCTTTCAAGAGTCAATTCAATATGTTTTGGGATTATGCAGAAGAGCTCAGAAGGAGTAATCCAAGATTGATAATGAAATTATTTCCTGAATTCTACAATGCAAATCAAGCTCTAATGTTCAAGAGGTTATATATATGCTTAAAGGCTTTGAAAGATGTTTTCATAATGGATGTCGCCTTATTCTCAATGTAGATGGTTGAAAGGATATATTAGTGGAATGCTACTTTTAGCTAT
Organism: Carnegiea gigantea; assembly: GCA_029747015.1. Taxonomy (NCBI): domain Eukaryota; kingdom Viridiplantae; phylum Streptophyta; class Magnoliopsida; order Caryophyllales; family Cactaceae; genus Carnegiea; species Carnegiea gigantea. The sequence continues at coordinate 96,736 of JAKOGI010002033.1, read as the reverse complement.
TGGAAGAAGCACAAACAATCAAATATACCCTATTGCTTGGAGCATTGTTGAGATAGAGAACACTGAATTTTGGATGTGGTTCTTCTCATATTTGCAATTTGACCTTGGATTCGGAGATGAAAAAAAATACATCATTGTAAGTTTTCAACAAAAGATAATTTATTTTAGTTTAATGTTAGTTATAGTTTTCTTTGAATATAAATTATACAAGTTTAAATCTTACTCTTTTTTTAAGGATGCATAGTATAAGTTGTACTCATGTCACTATAGTTATATTGCACAATACAAATAGATCGTTTTTAAATTAATTTCCATATGCTTTTTAGGGAGTATGCATGTTGGTTAAGAGAATGTTATGTAGAGTGGAGTATCTAGCTGTCCACACCTATGGCAACCGAAGCAAGAGTCGTACACAAAAATTTTGACAATTTCCTTTTGAAATTGTGAGAAAGCTACTACTAAGAGGTATTTAGAGGAGGTTTTAACTACTTTGTAGGGAAGAAATAAACATTTGATGATTTGTGAAAAACTATTTGGTGAAATTAGCTGTTTCCAACAAAGTTGTGAGACAGAAAACCAATTCCCCAAAAAGCTCTTCGAAAAAACTAATCAAAGTAGCTTTTTCAAATTAGCTTTTTGGACCCAAAAAGTTTTTCTAAAAAGCTATTCTACCAAATACCTAAATTAGCTTTTTGACTAAGTCAAATAACTATTTTTTGTCAAAAAAACTCTTTTTGGCTAAAAAGCTCTTCAAAAAGCTGCTCACCAAACACCCCCAAGTCAAGAAATAAGTGTATCCATGGGCTGTTAATTGAAGAGAGAGGACATAAGGTTACAGGAAATGGCACCCTAGTAGCATTCCATGTAGCCATGCTCGTTGTGCAATAAGGCATGTGAAAAGAAATACTATGAATATGTCCATGAGTGTCATTCAGTTAATACATAATACGAGGATATATTGCAACTTTCTTTCATCTATGAATAGGGAAGGCTATGGAAGAAAACAAAAAATGTTGAAGTAAGGTCTTCTCTCATTAGAAGTATGCTTGGAAGACCTAGGAAAGGTAGGAGAAAAGCTCCATCACAAAATCAAAAGTACTCAAAATGTGTGCAACTCGCAACCTGGACATACTTGTAAGACATGCTTCCAAGACGTATAGGTATGTACAAAATTATTTTGAGCTCTACCAAGTTAATACAAGCCAATAAATATGTACTCTTGCATCCTATTGTTTTTCAGGTTTTCTCCCCTTTTGGGAAATGAACATGAAGACAGATTATTATGTGATGTCATTTATTGTGTTGTTTAGTTTTGCTTGATTAGTAATACAAAATCAATTTTTTAGTCCCAAACTCAATACATAAAGAGGAAAAAAGCAATTTCAATATACGAGGAAGACAACTAAAGTTGGATATTCCATGTTTTCTATTGTGGCTTAGCTATATCTATCTTTGTCTCACTTCTATTCCACTACTGAGAAAGTGCACTATTGGGACTAAACCTGTTGTGATATCACTTGTTCGGAACAAAAGCATAATATAAAATTTAGCATATACACATATGAACACATACACACCATAAGACAAAGAATACCATAAATTTTATGTGAAAACCCTTCCACATTGAGGAGAAAAACCACAACGTAACCCACCAACAACTGACGCATCCTTTGTAATAAGAAAAGATAGGTCACAACCAGTTACACTTACAACTCTATGCACTATCAATATCCTCTCGTTAGTATTTGAGTCATCCCTCACACTCACAAATCTATCTTTCCTCTCGACACGCTCTCCCTCTATTTGATGCCTTGTGTGCCCGAGATACACCCCAACAAGATTAAGCCTCATAAACATAATCCTCACATTTCAAGACCCCACCTTGAGTTAAGAGGATCTATTTCTTACTTTCCGAAATTTTCTTCTACCGAGGCCTGGGTGCTTTATTTATAATTCGAAAAGTTCCAGAAAACATGCCACAAAATCACCGACTCGCTCACTAAGCTAGGAAATCCCTTCCTTACCAAAATTCTGTCATATACATGTCTCCACCTGCCCAATTATAGTCCTTCATCAAACTTTGTTCCCTTTTCCTTTTCGAAAATCCACACCTAATAAAATCTTTTTCTTTCTGAATCTATTTCTTCTTATTTCTTCCTTTTCTCCTTTTTTTTCCCCTCACAAATCAACAAAAACTAATTAATATAATTTTAGGTTGGACCCAATCTTACACACACAATATCATCATTTTTTATTTTGATATTTAAGAAGCTTAATGTTAACAATGGGCAATTTCTGGGGAATTCATGGAAGAGAGAAAACGAGAGAGAGGGGGGGAGAGAGAGAAAGAGGCAATCGCTATTTTATTACTTGAATTGTAATGATTGTTATTGTTCAGGTTATTACAAGGTCTATTTATATAGCTAGATAATTGGTTAATAGACTAACAGAAAGCTGTTAATTATGCTAACAGAAAGCTAACAAACTTTGTCCAGCTCATCATGTGGAACCTTGGCTATTCTTGTAATTTCTTGGATAACTTTCTTCATATATCTTGTCGCCCCCCCTCAAGAATGGTGAGAGGAAGGAACCATACCCAGCTTGCTGAGAAGGAAAGCTTGTTGTGGTGAAGGCAGAATTTTCATGAGAACATCTGCTATTTGTTAATCTGTAGGTGTAAAAGAGAGCTGTAGTAGGCCTTTCATAACTTTGTCTCCGGTAAAATGGCAATCTATCTCTATATGTTTAGTTCTTTCATGAAAAACAGGGTTTTTTCCCTATATGAATAGCAAATTGATTGTCACAATACAAGTTGAAAGGCTTCAAAGACTGAATCCCCAATTCTTCAAGTAGCCTAACAAACCAAGTGATTTCTGCAGTAGCTTGGGACATAGCCCTGTATTCTGCCTTTGAGGAAGACTTAGAGACAGTGCATTGCTTCTTACTTTTCCAGCTGATAGGTGTAGAACCCAAATGAATGAGATAACCTGTGACAGAACATCTAGAGAAGGGGCATGCTGCCCAGTCAGAGTCAGAGTATGCTTTCAGAAACAGTTGATTAGTAGCTTTAAGGATGATGCCTTGACCAATAGTCCCTTGAATGTATCTCAAGGTCTGATGAAGGGCCTGCAAGTGAGAAGTTCGTGGTTTCTGCATAAACTGGCTCAGTGTTTATGCTGTAAAACTCAAGTTTGGCCTGGTATGGGTTAAGAAGTTAATTTTGCCCACCATGGCCCTATAGTATGTTTAATGGGAGTGGAGTAGAGGCAGGCTGAGAACTGGTTAGCCCACTATCTTTAAGAAGATCAGTGGTGAACTTCCTTTGTGAAAGGATAATGCCTTCATCAACATAGCTAACTTCTGAGCCAAGAAAATAATGGAGATTTCCAAGATTTTTAATGTAAAAGAGAGTGTGTAAGTGTCTCTTCACATGATTTATTTCTGCTGGGTTTGATCCAGTTATTAATATATCATCCACATAAACTGCTACTATCGTCATGCTTGTTGAGGATTTATTGAGAAAAAGAGAATAGTCATTCTTGGACTGCTGATATCCCAATGAAAGTAAGGTGTTGCTGAGCTTGTTGAACCACTGTCGACTGGCCTGTTTTAAATCATATAATGACTTCTTAAGTCTGCAAACTTTGTGACTGGGATTGGGGATGCCTTTAGGAACATCCATGTAAACTTCTTCATCTAAATCACTATGGAGGAAGCCATTGTTCACGTCCAATTAAAATAGTCCCCATCCCTTTGAAGTTGCTAATGCAATGATACTTCTAATTGTTGCCATTTTGACAACAGGTGAAAACACCTCTTGATAATCAATGCAATATTATTGAGTAAAACCTCGAATAACTAACCTTGCTTTGAACCTTTACCCATTTGCTGGAAATAGCCTTCTTGCCAGGTGGTAAATCTACAAAATCCCATGTGTTGTTCATTATCAAGGCATCTATCTCTTTGTTCATTGCCTCTACCCAAGCTGGATCAGTTGCAGCTTGTTCATAGTTCTTGGGTTCTGGAAACTGAGAAATAGCATAAACTAAAGCATCATGTTCCATAGGCAATACATCAGACTGTACAACCCCATAAAGGTAATCCTGTAAATATTTGGGTTGTTGGTGCTGCCTTGTAGTTCTTCTGATGGTAGGTTGGTGTTGTGATCTTATAACATCTTCAGATACAGCAGTATGTAGAGGAGATGTAGTAGAAGGCTGTTCAGAGGATATGCCTTGTGCAGTGGAGTCAGAGGATATGGTATGGCTATTTGAAGAAGTTAGAAAATCTGTTCCAAAGAAAACTTGTGTGGCAGAGTCTGAGTCATCAGATGAATTGTTGAACATTTGAAAATCTAGAATGAAATCTGTGACTGCTGGTAGAGGGACATTTGAGTGATGTTGAATAAAGTGAAATGGAAAAATATTTTCATGGAACTTTACATCCCTTGAAGTAAAAACCCTTTTGCTTTGGAGGTCTATAAGTTTGTAAGCCTTCTGGCCATATGGATAGCCAAGAAATACACAAGGTTTTGCTCTTGGTTGTAAATTATCCCTATTTCTTGTCGAGGTAGATGCATAGCATAAACAACCAAAAGTTCTAAGGTGCTCATAAGATGGTTTGGCTTGATGAAGAACCTCAAAAGGTGTCTTATTATGTAGAAAGGGAGTAGGCATTCTATTAATTAAATAAGTTGTTGTAAGGAGAGCTTCTACCCAAAAACTGGTAGGTAAATTGGACTGAAACATTAATGCCCTAGAAACATTTAACAAGTGTTGATGCTTTCTCTCAACTACTCCATTTTGTTGAGAAGTATCCACACAAGAAGTCTTATGCATGATACCTTTTTCCCTGTAAAAATCTAAAGCTGACTTCACTTTGAATTCAAGGCCATTGTCTGTCCTTATTATTTTAACAATAGCATTAAATTGTGTCTCAACAAATATAATAAAAGTTTTTAGTAAAGAAAATGCATTACTTTTATGTGTCATCAAGTGAACCCAAGTGGCTCTTGAAAAATCATCTATAATTTTTAAGAAAAACTTAGCTCTATCACAAGTGCTATGAGGATATGGTCCCCATATGTCTACATGTAACAAATCAAAACAATTCTTTTGTCTTGAAACACTTAAAGGAAAACTATGTCTATGCATCTTGGCTAAAGGACATATCTGGCAAATACCATGCTGTTGACTATCATTACATGTCTTACTGTCAATGTGGTGCATCTGTTCAAAAGACAAATGACCTAATATAAAATGCCACAATTCTGCAATAGAAAAACAGACAAAGTGATTTCTTTCTGTCTTCTTTCCCAGAGAAATTTTAGTTGGCAGAATGTTTCTTCCTGTGTCTTGATGCAAGAAATAAAGGCCTTTATCTTGGTTACCAAGGGGTAGAGCCTTCTGCATAATGGGGTCCTGTAGCAAGCATGTAGTAGGGGTAAAGATCACATTAGCAGCAAATTGCTTGGTAAGTTTGCTAATAGACATAAGGTTAAACTGAAATTCAGGTATGTGCAGGACATTTTCTAGAACCAAACCAGAAGCCAGAACCATAGAACCAATATTTTTAATCTATGCTTGTTTCCCATTGGGCATAGTGATAAAACAAGCAGTTTGTACTGGTCTAACATCTTGTAGCAAGGATAAATCAGGTGTAATATGGTCACTAGCACCACTATCAATAACCCAAACTTTGTTAGTATTAGAAGTAAAGAAACAGTATTTCTTACCTACCATAAAACCTGCTGCACTTGTGCTTTCATTTCCAGCAGTAGCATTGTCCATAGAGGAGTGTTCGTTTAAAAGTTGTATGAGCTGAGAATACTGTTCTGAAGTTAGGGGTGGAACAACTGAAGTAGCTTGGGAAGACATATCTTATATAGAACCAACACCCACTGATTCAGTATGGACAGCAGCAGCTAACTTTCTTCCCTCGTGCGGCTTATGGCCTGGTGGATAGCCATGAATTTTATAACACCTTTGTACAGTGTGGCCTGCAACTGTGCAATAATCACAAAAAAATTATCTCCTATCTGATTTTTGAACACCTTTGGAGTTATAGCCAGAATGATAACTGTTCTGACCAATATTGTAGTTATATCCAGGAGTGTAGCTTGGATTAAAAATATAAGACCTCTGCTGATGAGGTATTTGATTTGAACGGAATGTCTTCTACTGAGTTGCTAATGCTGCACGGTTATTAGGGAAAACAATTTCACCAGCATTAAAAGCAGCTGCATTTGAATTTATTTGAGACATAGCACAGAGTGATCTTTGCTTTTCTTCTTGAACAATCAGTTGATCCACTTGGTCAATACTTGGCAGTGGCTTCATCATCAATATAATTCCCCTTATTATTTTGTAGTCTTCGTTAAGACCAACTAGAAATTGCATTAGCTGTTGGTCTTGGACCATTTTGTTTGCAGCTATTAGACTTGCACAAGTAAAACCACAATTACAATGAGGAATTGAAATCATGCTGTTATAATCATCCCACATCCTTTTGATTCGTGTGAAATAGTCAGCCACAGACTAATTATTCTGTGAAACAACACATAAATCCCTCAAGATCCTAAAGATTTTAGTGCCATCAGCTTCACCAAACTGCTGTTCGAGTTGTAGCCATACTTACCTAGCAATAGCAGAGAACAAAATACTTTGCCCTATGTCCTTAGCAACTGCGTTTAACAACCAGGAAATAACCATTTTGTCATATCTATCCCACTAGTCAGCTAGTGGAGCCATTAGAGATTTTGGACCTAGTTAAGTGCAGGTTCCTAAAATAAAAACTAACTTGTTCTTGAAAATCAAAGCAATTTCCATGGCTTTCCTCCAATGACCATAATTTTCCCCATTCAATAGTTCACTTACTAGCACATTGTTTGGATTATCAGATGTATGCAAGAAAAGCATGTGATTAGGATTATTGGCATCCTAAACTGTAATACGGACCTGATTAAGATTCTATTCTTCAGACATTGTTGTGTTACCAAGAAAAACAGAGTATGATATAATGTATTCTCAGAACAAGAGTCGAAATAGCACCTGAGGATTTGAAACAATCAAGAACTCAAATTGCTTAATCAGTCAATGACAGATACCTGGAGAAGAACGTGATTAAGGCGAACCAAATGAGTTGTTAAATTTTATATATCAATTGGGCAATTAGCAACGAGTCATATATATAAGCTCAAATGAGGTTCCATTCCAAAACCAATTGGCAATGGGTGGAGTAACTCACAAGCTTATATACATGCTCAAGCCCTTTAATTTCATCAATATGAGATAACACCCACTATCATATTCTTTGAATTTTATCAATGTGAGACAATACCCATTTTCATACTCCAACACGCCCCCTCACGTGTGGGCTACTAACAATGCCCAACACGTGCATACAATTTTAATCAAACGGGGACGGTGGCAAATCAAGATCGAGCAACCCGCTCTGATACCATGTTAACGATGGACAATTTCTGGGGAATTCATGGAAGAGAGAAAACGAGAGAGAGGGAAAGAGAGAGAGAGACAATCACTATTTTATTACTTGAATTGTAATGATTGTTATTATTTAGGTTATTACAAGGTCTATTTATACAGCTAGATAATTGGTTAACAGACTAACAGAAAGCTATTAATTATGCTAACAGAAAGCTAACAAACTTTGTCCAGGTCGTCATGTGGAACCTTGGCTATTCTTGCAATTTCTTGGATAACTTTCTTCATATATCTTGTCACTTAACATTGATATATTGCAGAATTATGAAATTTTTTTCCTTTAATATTTCCATTATTTTTCTTGATTTTATTTATATTTGGCATGTTGGTAGTTATTCCAAACTAACAAATCAATTTCGCAGATACTCATTGAGAAATGAATTACCTTAGAAAGTAAGAAAAGATCAAACTATTGCATGCCGATTGCTCAAGACTTAAGTTCTAGGATGACGGTAACATCCTAACCCTGACGATTCTGTTGTACCTACCACTAGTGGTTAGTTAATTAAAACTAACCATGTGAATAAGAGTTAGGGTGTTACAACTATTAACCATATAACAAAGCTAGCCTGACTACTATTAATAGACCATCCATTTCAATCCTACAGGAATTTTCTTATCACATAATACTCCATAAGCACTCCTCCATTTTTGTCATCGCACTCTCATACATTGGTTAATATCTTTATCAATATCTCTTTTCTCCTCAATGATCAAGCCTAAATACCTAAACTTCTCAACCCTTGGTATTGCTACACCACCCATTGCGACTTCTTCCCCACCCCTTTCCTCACGATTGAACCCACATGTAAGTACTCAGTCTTTGATCTGCCCAATCTAAATTCCCTAGATTCTAAGGTATGTCTCTATTGCTGTAACTTGCTGTTAACACCATCCCTAGTCTTATCGATGAGAACAATATCATTAGCAAATGGCGTACACCATGGTACCTCATTCTGAATCCCTTTTGTGTCAATGACAATAGGAAAACGCTCTGTGTCTCCTCCTGAGGTCTTTATACTTGTTTTTACTCCGTCATGAATGCTCTTGATAGCTCGAACATATGTCTCCGACATCTTTTTATTCTCCAAACACTCCCATAACAGTTCACGTGGTATTCTATCATATACTTTCTCTAGATCTATGAACACCATGTGGGGATCCTATTTCCTATCCCTATATTCTTCCATGAACCTTCTTACGAGATAGATTGCTTCATTGTAGATCTACCTGGCATAAAACCAAACTAGTTTTCTGAAATTAAAATATCCTTCCTCAACCTTCCCTCAATTATCCTTTCCTAACACTTTATAATGCGACGAAGCAGTTTAATATCTCTATAATTATTACAATCTTGAATATCATCCGTATTCTTGTAAAGTGGGATGATTGTACTAAATCTCCATTTTTGAGGTGTCTTTTAAGCCCTAAAAATGGCATTAAAAAGCTTTGTTAACTACTCTATTGGATCTAAAAGTTGACTTACAAGTTTGACCTCAAGTATTTAAGCACTGGGCGTGGCGTGCAATACGTGGGCTCCAACAACTAATAATGAGAGATAAGACAAAAAGCAACAAATATAGACACAAGACAACGAACTAAAAAGAGTATCATTAATTAGAAACAATTGTTGACTTACCTTACATAATTATATCTTAACGTAGAAAAAGAGCAATAAGAAGAACTATTTTTATGAATAGCATGTAAATATAATCTAATTGGATCATTAAATAAAAATAGGGGAAAGACAGCTGGAGTAACATGGATTTAGGGTTTGCGAACTATAACATATTTACTTACGCAAAATGGGAATAATAATATATTTAATAATGGTATGTGCCTTGACCTTAAAGCTACAAAGATGGAGAAGATATGTTCACATGTTTCTCCGATGATTCTTACTTTTGTGATTTCCCATTTCTGCTAATTATTGTTATTATTTTTTCATCTTATCAAGATTATTGTTATTTTTAAACTAGCTGGCATGTAGATTGTCTACCAACATTAGGGTTGAGTAGGACTGGGTATCTGGTCCTTTTTCATGGAGTTTGTCCCGATTAGATTAGGTCCAAAAATTTGGGAACCAGTCCCTGTTCTGGTTGGACTGGTTCTTATCCCTGGACTCAGTCATAGAACCGATCGGGACTGACTCCATGACCGACTACCTGGTTCCTCCTTTTTGTACTATTGTTTTAGTTGTCTTCGATTATTGATAAGAAAACAAATCATCAATTTGATTAAAATCACCACGTTCATAATTACTCATCATCCTCGATCGGAGAATCAGACGCTAATGGGCGGAGACACATGCACAGGTCTTTGAGAGTGAGATAGTAAGAGAATGAGAACATATGCATATACTCAAAAATGCACAGACTGATAGACACAAACTCACTGTTGTTGTAATTTGGGTTTGGTTTGTATACCACATTTATTTTTTAAAAAAATTAACTCCTAGACAGGGTAATCGAGTAGCGGGACAGGTTTCAGTTCCAAGTTTCTAGGATCTGGACCTAGACCTGGACCCGGACCCAATTACAACTAAGTTCAAGAATTTGAAACCGATCCCGGTCCCAGTTTGACCGTTCTGACTCTGAAGCTGCTGGTTCTGAATCAGTTCCCAGTCAAGAACAGGCTACCCAGGCCCTAATCAACATAAAAAAGATTGTGCAATCCTTTATGGATGTTTTTCCCATGTTGAAATTGCTTATTTTTTAAATGTAGAACCCAAATATATAAATATGCTTAATTGAATATGATTTTTTTGAGAAGGGTGGGCGTAACGGAAATAAAAGCCAAAATAACTAAATAAAAAAGAAAAATTAGAACATAAAGTGAATTGAGGTAGAAAATAACATACACATGAAATAACTTGAATTAAAATTTGAATCATAGAATTTTCTCTTTCTCCCCCTCATATATGCACAATTTCAAGCTATTGTTAAGAAATTACAAAATAATTGATAGGTAAGTAGGAGAAATTATCCCGAGCAAGGATCAAAAGTGATTTTGAGTTCAAGGTTCCATAGAAAATGATACTGATAGATAAGTAGATATATGGGTAGATGGCTAGATAAATAGATATATAGTAAGCAGATACATGGGGCAAAAAGCAACATATCAATATATTTAGTACAGTTGGAATCTTGTGCAATCCCTTGAAATTATTAACTTGATAGATCATTATCAATCTCAAACACCAATATTGATAGATCAACCCAATCTACTCCCTAGATAATTCATAAAGTAGTAGAAACCATATTCATCAAATGGATATATAGGTTATTGCCTAAATAAAGCCCATCAATTTAAAGACATAACATAGTTTACAAATCAATAAATACTATAATCCAAAGTGCTAGAATTCTTTTCAAATCTATTTCTTGCAATTGCTGAATTGTTAAACCAACAATATAATCCACACACATACGACAATAAGTCAAAACACTTTTAGGGTATAGCGAACAATCAGCATCAAAGTATGTAGTGTATAATCCAAAGAACACCACAAATACAATATTCTAAATTTCTAGTTTAAAATGCATGCTAGTATTAAAAAAATTAAAATTAATAGACCAATTTAGAACAAACAAGTAGGTGAAAGGGGCTGAAGCGACAACTTCTAAATAGATTTTTATCAATGTAGACCTCCTCCTCGATATTTTATCCTCGCAAATTCAGTCGAACATACAACATTGAAAAATGATAAAAACAAACTAAAACTATCCACCAACAACGTGGAGAGAGACTATGAAACATGAAGAAGAACAATTTCTGAAATCATATTGTAAGTAAATTCTAATTGGGACAACGTAGGAAAAGTCATTAAATTAGAACATTTATTTAAAGGGTGAGTGTTTGCTTTTAGGCAAGCTAAGGGATTTCATTGCAAAAAGAACGAAAAGTTAAAGAAATTTTATACTTTTAATTATGATGGTAATTATTTTCATTGATTTATATGGAAAAAAGTATCAAAATCAAAAGACATATTTAAGGTATGTATCTTTTGTTAATAAGAAAGTTAAGAGATTTCATCGCCAAGAAAAGAAGAAAAACTAAGAAATTTTGTATTTCTTGATTATGATGGTAATTATTTTTATTGAGAATCGGATGATTTTGATTGCAATTGTTCTAATTGTAAAAGCATTTTGGAAAAATCTGACGCTTGGCCATTGTTTTCTTTTTTTGGGAAAGTTTTTCTTTTAAAAATTGACTTTTGCTAACATTTAACATTTAAACAAAAACGACATAGCATCATAGAAACCCTTTTCTTCTTTTCCAGCAGAGGTCGGACTAGTCAATAAAATTAGATCACTGTGTTCTGGCAAAGTGAAATTAATAGAAACAGAGGTGACATTATACGCCAGAATCAAGAGAATAACTAGTCACTAGGGGGTAGTGATTGTTTGTCAGAATTAAGCCATGGATGGGGCTTGGTTGTTGAAACCAACTAGTTTTCTTGCGGCTTTGCCATTGGAATAAAACGAAAACCCAAAGAAATAGTTGGAAATAGGGGATAAGATCAACCATACCAATGGGAGAGCTTCAAATTTCCAGCAAGATAGCGTTATAGTGACTAGAAAAATGAAGTAAAGGGCAATAATTTCAGCCATTAGAGATCTCGCTGCTGTCAGACAAATAATGTAAGGGGCCTCTCCACTTTGTATATTGGTGGCCGCTAGCACGAGGGATCTTCTTAGATTGCTAAAGGGGAAGGGTTGGTGATGGGAGGAACTGAAATAGAAAAAGAGGGAGGATCGAGAAATGGAGGGGGGAGAGAGAGAGGAAGATGAATCCAAACCTTGAAAAGTATTATTTTGTTTATTGCTTTGGATTAAAAATATAAGAAAATGAATTATTTTGACGTATGTCAGTGCACTTTTTGGTGTCAAATTTGTATATGTTATTAGAACAAGTAATCTAGTGATTTAGAATCTCAAAATTATGAGAATTCGAAAAAAATCGCATAATTACAATATTGTTTTTATATTATTATAGTATAGATATATTGGTGGCCGCTGCCGTTAGACAAATAATGTAAGGGGCCTCTCCACTTTGTATATTGGTGGCCGCTAGAACGAGGGATCTTCTTATATTGTTGAAGGGGAAGAGTTGGTGATGGGAGGGACTGAAATAGAAAAAGAGGGAGGATAGAGAATGGAGGGGACGAGAGAGAGGAAGAGGAATTGAATAACCTTAAAAAAAATTGTTTTGTTTATTGCTTTGGATTAAAAATATAATAAAATGAATTATTGTGATGTGTGTCAGTGCACTTTTTGGTGTTGAATTTGTATGTGTTATTAGAACAAATAATCTAGTGATTTAAAATCTCAAAATTATGAGAAATTCGAAAAAATTGCATAATTACAATATTGCTTTTATATTATTATAGTATAGATATAGATTAATTAAGTTAACTTTTGCACTTTTCAAATTCTTTTTTTTTTTTTTAAAGAGAATGACTCTACAAGAATGTATGGTTTAATATCTTACTTCTTTTGAAAATAAGAGGTTAACATGTTAAGAATGGGTAGTTATATTTGGCACTTAGTAGGAGACTTTTTGAAATAGCAATTATGTAAACATGCAATAGTTCATTTTTAAAGTGGTTTGATGCATTGAATTGCACTAAATTATTTAGTAGGTACTAGTTAACTCAATAAGCAAAATTTTTGAAAGTCAATATCAAAGACTTCGGTTCATATATCTCTTATATTACCCTATGTGACCCCATTTATGCCTAAAAAATAACTAAATAATCAAAAAAAGGGGATTACAAAAATGGAAAATTGACTACAGAAGTACGTACGACATCGCCGCATCGAGGCGCCACCCGGGGGGAGGAGCCAAAACAGAACTTGAGTAGGGTGGAAAAAGGGGCATGCATATTCGTGCTGAACTTGGTTCATATTGCCCCCAAAAAAGAAGGCCAACGGGCGGTTCCCTTCGCCACTGGCGCCGCCGCAAGCCTGTAAGGAGAGCTCTTGGCAGTGAACCCTCCTCCTCCACTAAGCCCTAAACCCTTAGCCCTCCTTCTTCTCTCTCTACGTATTCGTGGATTCATTGATCGAAGCAAAGGAGAATGGCATACCATGGCGGCACTCTCAAGTCCACCTCCATTAACGGGGTCAAGATGTATTCTTTGACCGGCCAACAGCGGTCTCTGGCTACCTGGCTTAACCCTAAGAAGAAGCGCGCTCTCCGCAAAGACAAAGGCAACCTCCCCCCTATCTCTCTCTCATTCTTCATGTCTTCTGGGCGTATCTGAATAGTTTATTTTGTTTTTTTACTCCAATTAGAGAAATGGGCATCCTAAATTCAACTCATATTTCAAGTATTCAACCTACTACCCTCATAATTGGGTCTATTTGTTGCTGATTTGTGCTTAAAGTGAACGAGTAGCGCTTAGCAACAGAACTATATTAAGCGGTGAAGCTGCTACTGCTGCTTGCTAACTGGGTTGCCTTGATACGCTCTAATGTCGTCTAAGATAGTTGCATTTGGATTTTTGATTAAGCTCAGATGAACATTTTTCCTTGTTTCTGGTTCGATCGTTTGCAGAGCTGATGGGGGTTCTTAACTGGCCTACATTATGTACAAACTGAAGATTTCTTTGATGACTTTGCAATAATCTCTGTTACAGCAATCAGAGAATCCTTTTCTTTTGGTTTGTTTTTTTGGAGGGGGGGGGGGTTGAGGTTTGTTGATACCTCTGAATTTCCTTGGCAAAGTTTTACCCGACTTTATTTGTGACTTTCTTTCTTCCTCATGTGATGTCAACAATGGATTAGTTTAGATCCCCTTCCAAAGGAACTGACTTGACTCTAATGTAATGGGTCTTCATCTTGAGATACCATCTTTGACGATTAACCGCATCGGTGCTGTTTATGAGCATGCTTTGGTTGGTTTTGGGCAACCTGTTGGACCGTTCATTCTTTTGATTTCTTGATATACTGCTGCTAGAACAACAATTTAGCTCCTATAAGCTTTACTGAAAACTGTTGAATGAAGCTCTCCTTCTATATCTTGAAAAGGTCCAGAGCACAGCCCTTTCCCTAGTAGTACTCCTCAAAATCAGCCTAGAAGCTGATGTGTAATGGGTCTGTGAATAACTGAGATAACTGTGAAATCTGATTTGCACTTTTTAAACTTTTGCTGCTTATGTTGTTGTTGATGCTCTGTGATGTGCTGAAATATTTTTGTATCATGTTGTATAGTTTACCCCGACCCCCAACTTTGGGTACTGTAATTGCCCTATGCTTGTTAATGTTATGCGCAAGGTTTATCCCTCAATTATGTTTGTGTAATTGCTAATGATGTGGATCCGTGCTCTCTTTCGGACAGATTATTTGCAAAGAGTTGAGTTAATACAGGACTTGAGGTTTGAAACTGCAACCACCCGAATCAAAGCCACACCTGATGGAGAGTTTCTTATTGCTTCAGGTGCTATAGAGCTTCTATGTGCAAAATGGTTTCCCTTTTTTTTGTTTAGCCAAATTATATATCTGGTTTCTTTAGTGGAAGATATTTATGTTGTCGCTCTTTCTGCAATCTAGGTATCTATCCTCCACAAGTTAAGGTGTATGAGTTAAGGGAACTGTCCCTGAAGTTCGAGAGGCATTTGGATTCAGAAATAATTGATTTTCAGGTATTTTTACAGTCTAATTGCATGCTAGGATTATATTCTCAAAATGATTAGCTAAGCTACATAATCTTTCCGCAACAACATGATAAGTCATAAATAAGCTACGTTACCCAAACTTGGCACTTGGAGCTGCCATAACTGTGTCGACACAATCCAACGCGGATCGGACACGGGATACGGGTCAAATCCGGCTAAAGTCGTAGGACACTGTCATCCCCACACAGTCGGCATCGGAGAAAGGGATGAGGCAGTCACCGCAGCAAATATAGGCTGATGGGAGGCAGAGCTGAGGCCTGTGGGGGTGTCGAAGCTTGGGGGTGGGGAGAGAGAGGAGAGGAGAGGAGAGAGAGTGAGCCGCGGGGGGCTCGCAGTTGCAGCGTGCCTTAGTCTAGGGTTTCTGTTTGTTGCTTCTTTCTAGTTTCTGCTGGTCCAATACCTTTTTTTTTTAAAATTTTTTACTGAAAGTAGGGGCGTAATCTGTTTTGTGGGCTATTAGAAAATGGGCTGCATGTTTGCTGTGTATGGGTGACTGGCTAAGCCCAGTTTAGATGGAGTGTTTTTTATAGCTAAAAGTGGCGAGTCATAAATCTATACTGGCTTATATAACTATAAAATATAATACTAATGTGGGCTGATATAATTTAGAAGAAAAATATGTGAAGCGCCATATTTTGGATAGTGGGCCTATACCCGTGTCCAAGATTTGGACAGTGTCCCTGTGTCCTAATCTTTGAGACTTGATGAGTTAGACCCTTGGATCCTTACCCGTATCCCACACCCGTGTGCCGAGTCCAGGTTACATGGCAAGCAAGCATAAAAGTCCAGCGGTAGAGTCTTGGGTTCGGGATTCTTTTCATGATTGATTGCATTCTGTTTGATTGTTTCACCTATTGATTTTACAGGACTTCCTTTTTCTGCTACATCTCTGAAAGATGGTTGTCTATTTGTCATCCATGCTATACTGTTTACTGACATCTTTTACTGGCAATATCATTTTATATCTGATTGTCCGCATTCTTTAGCTGTTATATTTAAAACTTCAGGCTTCAGCTGTATGACTTTATGAAAGAGGATTCCTCATACAAACATTTCTGGTGCATGAGAGTTTTTTTGGGACTATGTTTGGCGGTAGTTTGTGGCTTTGAAACTTAACAAGTGCTTTGAAAGATGCCAGCGTTTTCCAAAAGAAGACTGATACATTATCAAATATAGCCTCGTTTTGCCTATTAGCTTGTTTGATCTCTCCGTTTGTTTAGGAGTTCTGATGTCAGATAGGTGACCCTCATTAGACGTGTGAATAATTTGGGCCTTGTGGTTGTTCCTATGGGGTTTATATCTTATCTCAGGGGGATAAGAATTACGTGATGTCAATTCTTGATGATGCTGCTTGGTATTTAGTGGATGAACAAAATCTTCTACTGCCTGGCTCTCTTCACGAGTTTTATCCATGAAGAGTGTATGATATTTTTAGGCCATAGGACCGTGGGAGATAATGTCAGCTAATGAATTGCAGTTTCAAAATTGGTACACTTGGACAAGTGGTTGCCTTTATCTGATAATTGTTGTGGTAAGATTTCTGCTCCTCTTTTTTTTCCTCCTCCTTCCTTTTTCTTTTGTTGGGAGGGGAGTGGTATGGGTTAGAGGTGTTGCTGGTAGGCTACTCAGCTGGTTGAACATCTTAGAGGAGTTGTGCTGGGCATTGGGGAAGGACTTTTTGTGGAATGGAGGATAAGGAGAAGGTTTGAGCTTGTTCTGGTAACACATTACACTGCAAAATTGTCATCGGTCTTTGCATTTGCTTTTATCTGATTGAGGCTTTTTTTCCTCACTTGCTGGCTGATGTCTGCATTGTGTAATTTGGTGGAAGTCTACTGAACATCTTAATCAACTTAGCTTCTCTTTGTGACACTGGACTTTGTTGCTGAACAGGTCCTCTCGGATGATTATTCGAAGCTTGCATTTTTATGCGCTGATCGTTCCGTTTGTCTGCATGCTAAATATGGAAGTCACTACAGTCTGAGGATACCAAGGTACTATCACAGCATATGAAAATATTTATTCTTTGTGTGGGGGTGTGTATGCGCATGCGCGCCTGTGTGTTTGAGTTTGGTTTCTTTTCCATATCTACCTTTTGTCCCACAGCAGAGAGAGAAAAATGTTTCTGTGTGCTGATTCTGTCCATATATCTCAGCATGCTACAACGATTACCCAATTTAGAAACTTTTAGCATCACTTGAGCTATAAATGTGAAACAAATTAGAGTTATGCCTTTGAGATTCCATGAACCCTGACTAGGGGCGGGCAATGGTCTCATTAACTAAACGGGCTGGATTGGGTCCAGTACATTTGTGAATGGGCTGAGTTGGGTTATGGGCCAAATGAACCCGGCCCGTCCATGACCCGTTCGTTACCACTTAAGGAGTGTTTTTGGTTAGTTAATTTTCCAACTAATGTATTTGTAATTTTCCAACAAACTAAATTAGTCTAAATTCAAAGTTAGAAAATACACAATCAAGCTAATAAACGGGTCGGGTCAAATCGGCCCATGGGTGGCCCGCTTTGGGCCCGTTTAAAAATAGAACAAACTTGCGCAAAACAACGGTCTATAATAATTACTGTTATGTACACAGTGTTGGTAATGAGGTTAACTAATTGAAACATGTAAACTAGTGTATTAATTAGGTTAAAAAAATAATGGGTCACTAAACGGGCCGTTAATGGGCCCGTCCAGTCCGGCCCGTTAATATGCCTTAATGGGCTGGCCCATTAAGGGCCTAGTCTAGTATGGACCCGGCCCCTTATTAGCTCTATTTCAAACGGGCCGACCGCTTAACCTAATGGGTACTCAGTCCGTTGCCCACCCATAACCCTGACTGTTATTTTCTTTTAGTTTAGAGCTTAGACGTGCTAGGTGTTTCATATCTACTAATCTTCTTCTGTCGAATAGGATGGGAAGAGACATGACATATGATTGCTGGTCTTGTGATTTGCTCTGTGCTGCATCTTCACCAGATCTGTACAGAATAAATTTAGCACAGGTTTGTCTTGACCTATTGTGTTTGCCATGGCTGTTATGGATAGCTTGTTCTGCATTATTATAGGTGTGCCCACTTAGATCTGTATATGCTTAAAAAAAAGGAAATTATTATTGTAACTACCATTCTTCCTTGTATTATTGGACGTTAAATTCTTAAGCATTTTGCTACCTGCACCATCCCTTCCCCCCACCCCCAAAAAGGGATAACGTTTATACATTGGGATTTTATGTAAATGAAAATGTCATATTTGGTTTGGGGTTGACAAATTCTTGGTGGTGTCTTGATTGCCAATGAGCTTGTTGATTCGAGGATCAAAGAGGGAAGACAAGGGGTGATTTGTAAACTTGATCTTGAAAGGCTTATGACCATGTCAATTGGGAGTTCCTTGTTTATATTTTAAAGAGAATGGCTTTGGGAACAAACAGATATGGTGGATGTAGTGGTGCATTTCTACTATTATTGCGATGCTGGTTATGGTTTCCTTGCAGACTTCTGCTTCTAGAGACAAGGCGACCGTATCTTCTTTCTCCTTTTTATTCTAGGTATGGATATACTGAGTAGGATGTTGTCTGCTGCACTGCAAGCTAGTTTGATTGGCGCCTTTTTTTTTTTTTTTTGGGCGGGATGTTCAGATTCGAACGACTTAGAGATTTCTCATCTCCTCTTTGCAGGTGACACAATCATGTTTTGTGATAACGAGTGTGGGCCAATTATCAATCTTCATTGCATTCTTGTTTGGTTTTAGGCCATCTCTGGTTCGAGAGCCAACTTGTCCGAGTCTTCTATTTTGCATTTTGGGGAAGTGGATAATGCTGAGTTAGTCGCAGACATTTTGGGTTGCATTTTGGACTCCCTCCCTTCATCTTACGTGGGCCTAGGTGTGAAGTTCGAAAAGAAGTCCATTTGGGAACTAGTCATCAAGAGGCTTGAAAAAAGACTCTGGTGTTGGAAAACAAAGTATCTTGCTAAGGGGATGTTTGGTTTGAAAAAAAGAGCTGAGGACCTGAATCGTTAGGTGTCAAGTTCCACTCCCTAGTGTTTGGTGAGAAATTTAGTGAATGAAACTTGATATCTGTGGGTATCAAGTCCCCCCCCCCCCAAAAGAAAAAAATCATGTAGGGGAGTCAAGTCCCAACCCCCCAAGGAGTCAACCCAAGAGAGGGACAGAGAGAAAAGAGCTGGCAGCGCTGGTTTGGCATGGATGAAGCCTCACTAACGACCACCACAGCTGAAGGAAGGCCGCCGTTGAGCACCACGCTGGAGGAAGGCCGCCGTCGACGAGGTTCCCGGCCATCACTTTCGTTTTTTCCTCGTTTTTTTTCATTGCTTTACTACTGCCCTGAATATCACAACAATCCCACCTTCCTTCTCTCTGTAGTTGAATCCTCTTCGTCATCTCTTTTTGTGCTTTCTTTCAGATCTCTTCATCATCAATTTCTTCCCCTCCCCCCCATCTGGTGAAAAGGGGAGGGTGAGAAGATTAGAGTGGTTGCTGGAAAATTGGGGAAGGGTGTGGCCGGCGAAGGGCGTCGCCGAATATGATGCGAAGTCACCGGAAATCATGGAGGCTCCATGTTTTTTCTTTGGGAAGAAGAATGGTCAGGGATGAGATTATGAGAAGATGATTCCATTCCTGATCACCAAACAATTGAGTTTGGGATTCAATTCCCACCCCTCATCCCTCAAGTTTCATGTCCAGGTTCCATTCCATTTCTTTTTTCTCACCAAACGAGCCCCAAAGAGGGAGGGAAAGATTGACTCTTATAAAAAGTGTCCTTTCTAGCTTAGTTTAAAAAGCACGACTTAGGATGAGGTGAGCATTGTGGTGCATCACGGTAGGTAAGGCGAGGTGAATTCTTTAAGCGAGCTGAGGCATGCTGCTCATGTGCACCTCAGGATTGGTGCAAGGCGAGCCACTTCTGCTCCTCAAGGAAATGGGTCATAGAGGAGGGAGGAAAGAGAACACCCATCATCAAAGCACGCAAGTTTCTTCAAATTGACATTTGCCTTAGCCATGTGAATCCATTTCGAGATGAATCCCCTATCAAATTGCATTAAATTGCTTTGAGCTCAGCCCTAATTCTCAAAACCCTAATTTTCAAAAACCTAATTTTGGGAACTTTATTTGTCTTTGATTTGAGGCTTGTATCGTGACTTAATAGAGACAGACAAGGACAAGCTGCCATTCTTAAGCTTTTCCGGCAGCCGATCTTCATTGGTTGCAGGTGACCTGCTTCGGTGAGTACTGTGCTTAGCCGTTGAGCAGTTCTAGGCCTTCGAAAAAGTAGGCGGGCTGCTTAGTTTAAAAAAACCCGCTTGAGGCACGCCTAGGCGCTCCTCGGCTTGAGGCTACTGGGTCAGCGCTTCGGAGGGGATGAGGTGCGCCTCAAGGATGCGAGGCTATATCTTCCCCCTTTTTCTTCTTTTTCTTAACCTTGCCTTTACTTTTTTTCTTCTTTTCTTTCCTTGGGAGCTAAAAGTTGAGCTAAAATTGTGCCGCAAGTATGTGAATTGGGGAACCACGATGATAAGATATTATATCTTAAGGTTATTTGCGGTGTTAGTGGCCATATTGATCTCCAATCACATTTTTAATGCATTTATCTAACTTGTTTCTTATCTAACTTGTTTTTGCAAAGTATGCTTTGTGAAATATGAAATACTTTAACAACAATTTTGCACAGAAGTGCGCTCGCATCCATGATGTGTGCGCCTTCGCCTCGCACTTTGCGTCTCACGCTTTGGGACCCTATGCGCCTTAGTGCGCCTCGCTCTTTTTAAAACTAAGGTGGCTGCTTATTCAGTACTCTTTTCTCTCTCCTCTTTATGTGGTCTTGTAATAATTAAAGGTCTATTGCTTTTTCTTTCTTTTTTCTTTTGGTGACTTTTATTAGGTCTGTAAGTAGTACCTTTTTTACCCCCATTGAGAAGCCCTCTGGGGGAAGTTTAGTCTGTATTATGCGCAAACTTGTCAATCATTACTGGATAATATTTTTCTTATTTTTCTATCATTTGACTTTTTTATTTAGGCGAATTACAATATTGTTTTTTGTATTCTATGTAGTTTTGCAATCAATTTAGACTTTGTCACTGCTGTAGTGTTACCTAATCATCATAATAATGCAAGTATATAACTTATCTGCGCACAGTATATTTTCCGAATAAATTTCTAGTATTTTTTAACAAAAGTGTGCCGTGGCCCCATGAGGCGCGTGCCTTCGTCTCACACCTTGCTCCCTAGGACCCTTTGTGCCTTGATGCGTTCTCGCTTTTTTTAAACTAAGCTTTATAACATCCTAACCTACTTTCTTTTGCTTTTTTCCATTCCCATATTTGGTAGCCAACAAGTTGGAAGCCATTCATAGGAGGTCCTGTGGGGTTCTTTTGTGATGATTAAGTAGCACTTCGTGAAACAGAACATCGTTAAGGAACCTTTACCTAAAGCTGGCTTAGGCATTAGAGACTTGATCATCTTCAGTGAGGTGAGGCCTTTCTCGGCAAATGGTTGTGGAGGTTTATAGATAGGAAAGATAGGCCTTGGAGGGTTGTGGTGGGTTGAGATTGGATCCCAAGTAAGCATAAGGGTACTTATGCACAGGTCTTTGGAATTTTGGTTTTTTTTTTTTTAATGAGTAATCAAAGAGTCATATAAATGAGACACTAATGCCTCGTTTGATTTTGTGTAATCAAAGTGGTAATGCAATGAAAATGGTAATGATGATTCCATTATCATGTTTGGTTACCATTAAGGGATGTAAACAAGATTGCATTACCTTGTAATCATATTTACCTCAATCTATGCAAATACAATTGTTTGACTTTTCCTAAACTATTGGGATTGCATACTTTTGAACGAAAGTCCACCCAACCATAAGCTATTATATTTGGGGGCTCTTTCTCTTCTCTCCATTGTATCTCCTCTTCTTCCCATCTCTTGGTACTACGCCACCAAGTTTTTTAAGGTTTGAAGTCCCCCTCACCTCCCTCTCTCCTCTCCATATTAGATAAATTTTAACCCAAACCATTACATATTATTAGAATTGCATTTTTTTATGTTCTAGGCGTTCTCTCTCTCTCTCTCTCTCTCTCTCTCTCTCACACACACACACACACACCCCCCCCACCCACCCACCCACCCACCCCTTCGCCGTCGTCATCGTCATCGTCATCGTCATCGGCTTTTCTCTCTACTTGCTAAACTTGAACAATATTATGTTCTTCTAAATTAGAGGAAATAGAGTGAAGTATGTCTTATGTGAAATATCATAATTACGATGATAAGATATTGGATGATAATTATCGACAAAGTTACAAACAATTAAAGTAGGCAAAATAAAAGCGAATTGAATTCCAAGTACTTCACGCCACATGTAAAATGAAGTATTATTTGTAAATAAATTCATTCCACTACAATTGCAAAAACTTTATAAACAAACATTATAGTGTAATTATTATCCCATTCCATTAAACTGACAATTATATTACATGGTTGATTTGATTGTGTAACGATTACATTACTTCAACCAAATGCCACATAAGCACCCGTGTGCAAAAGGGGTAAGTACAAAAATCATCATGCCCTCAAGGCTCAAGCTCTCATGCATAGTTTTATCGGCAAAATCTAAAAGAGACATTCTAAAACCACCATCTAGCACTTGACTCTAACTACACAACAATCTTAAAAAATAGGTCTTGAAATCCTAGAGGGAAGAAGCTTTGTCTTCAAAAATCCGTCAGTTCCTCTCTTTCCAAGTACACTACCAAATAGCCAAAGGAACTAACTTCCAAATCCTGTGAACCCATCTCTTTTTCAATCTCCTTCTCCATGCTACCAAAACATCTTTAACACGAAAAGGTTGAACCCAACTAACCCTCGTCAAGGAAGGGCCAAAAACCAAAGAGAAGAGTCCCATTGACAATGACGAAAGAGGTGGTCAACCGATTCTTCCTCCTTAAGGCACATTGCGCACCTACTAGCTAAATTGAAATTTCTTCTTTTCAGCATAACCTCGGAGGGAACCTTGCTGTTAGAAGCTGCCCAAGCAGGGAAACAAACTTTCGTAGGAGCTTTAGACTTCCAAATTGCCTTCGTCGAGAAATTATAACAGCTAGACCCATGGAACCTATTACAAAGACTCTTAACAGATAATGTTCCATTAGGATCAAGAGACCACATAATCTTATCATTAGCCTTAGATTGTCTGCAAGCAAAGTTAACAAGCTGAGAATGCTTTCCTCTTCCCAATGATTCGGGCTTCTTGTGAAGCTAATGTCCCAATGATACTGACCCCGATTCCCACATAAACCTCTTGCACTTTAAGAGATTGTTCCCCGCACCACTTATCATGCCAAAACAACACCCCAAGCCCATTTCTCATCTCAAAATAAACCAGAGACTTGAAAAAGTCTAAACCTGCATGGATATATTTCCAATAACTGGCCTTGAGTGCATAAGGCCTCCTCTTGCTCCACCAACCAAAACTATCTGGTCCATATTTGGTTCCACAAAGCGTCGTTAAGCGCTTCATTCATCACTCGAAGTGGCCTAATCCCTAGCCCGCCATCCTTCTTGGGACGTCAAATCTCATGAATTCTCATCCCAACTAACTCAACGGAAACCATTAACACTAGCATGCTTAGACTAAAGGAAGTCTCTCATGATTTTTTCCAATTGACTACTTAGTTTAAAAAAGCCCGCCTGGGGCACGCCTAGGCGTGCCTCGGCGTGAGGCTACCGGGTCAGCGCCTCGGAGGGGATGAGGTGCGCCTCAAGGATGCGAGGTTATATCTTCCCACTTTATCTTTTTTTTCTTAGCCTTGGTTTTACCTTTTTTCTTCTTTTCCTTCCTTGGGAGTTAAAAGGTGAGCTAAACTTGTACCGTAAGTACGTGCATTGGGGAACTATGATGATAAGATAATATATCTTAAGGTTATTTGCAGTTTTACTAGTCATATTGATGTGTAATCTCTTTTTTAATGCATTTACCTAATTTGTTTCTGCAAAATATGCGTTGTAAAATATGAAATACTTTGAAAAAAATTTGCATAGAAGTGTGCCTCGCATCTATGTTGCGTGCGCCTTTGTCTCGCGCCTTGCGCCTCGCTTTTTGGGACCCTATGCGCCTCAGTGCACCTCGTGCTTTTTAAAACTGAGATTGACTAACAACGTTAGCCGAAATTGTAAATAAGGACATGTAATAAATCGGAAGACTCCAAAGAGCGCTCTGCGAGAGAGTTAGTCTTCCTCCTTTGGACAACATCTTAGATTTCCACCCTGCAAGTCTCTTTTGAAACCTCTCCATAATAGGTCCCAAAGTCCTCTGCACTTAAAAGATGCACCTAAAGGAAGACCCAAATAAGTAGAAGGCATGGCATTTACCCCATAATCAAAGAACTGTACCAAATATTGAATATTAGGAACCTTACCAATCGGGATGAGGAAACTTTTTAACAAGTTAACTGTAAGCCCAGACATGGCTTCAAATACAACAGAATGCATCTCAAGTTCCCCAAGTCACTCGTACAAGGTCTGCAAAAAATTAAGGTGTCGTTGACAAAAAGAAGATGGCAAACTAGCGAGCCATCAGACTGAGAATTGCCAGCATGAAATCCTTTTAACAAACCCATCTCACAAGCTTTGTTCACTAACCTACTAAGAGTCTACATAACCAGAATGGATAATGGGGGGATAATGGGTCACCTTGACGCAACCCTCTCGAACTTGAGAAGTTGAGAAGAATCCTGACGCTTCATCATTCGAGGAATCTTTGGAAGTTTACTACCAGAAGTTGGGATGGTTTCTTCACTCAAATTGTTTTGAAGGTGGGTGACGGTTCTTTTGATCTCTTTTTGGCATAGTAGATGGTGTGAGAGTATCCGTTTGAGGGATTGCTTTCTTTCACTTTTTGTTGTGCAAACAAGGGATGCTCATGTCTTTGGTTATTTGGAGCACAACTCTTCTTTGGTTGTTTGGTCCCCTGGCTTCTTTCGTAGCCTTTGTAGAGGCTGAAAATGTGGCCGGTTCTTCAACATGCTTGATAACACTTAGGAGCATGCTAGGGCTTCTGTGAAGGATTTCTCCTTTGACACAGTTAGATGGAACCTCACTATCCTTACAAATAAAAAATAAAAAAGATGGAACCTTACTTCTACTGGAACATTCACTGTTAAATCTTTTTTCCTTCACATCTCTTCCCCTCTTAGCAATATGTCTTCTCTGTTTTTAGATCGTGGATCCCCTTGGAATATAATTTGAGAGTCCCTGGACCCGTTGAAAGTGTTCTCCTTTGTATGGGAAGCCTCTCAAGGCAGGACCTTAACTTGCGATTACTTACAAAGAGGAGTTAAATATTGGTCAACAGGTGCTTCATGTACAAAGGCGCTTTGGAAACCTCAGACCGTTCTCCTCCATTGTGCGATTGCTAGAAATCTTTGGGAGTTGGCTTTGAGTTGCTCGGGGTGATGCCTAATTCTGTGAGACATGTCTCATTGGTCTGGGAAGGTTTTTCAAGAAGGGTCAAGTATAAAGTTTTTCGAGCTATTCTCCATGCCATCTTTTGGTTGGTGTGGATGGACATAAATAAGAGAGTTTCTGATGGGGTTGATACCTCAACTGAGCGGTGGCTTAGGGCCTTATTCTTTTGGAAGGAGTAGGTGTTTTGTTCCTCTTCATTGATGTAATTGATTTTGTAATTTAGCTTTTGTGGGATGCTTTTTCAGCATCCTCTCTTGTAGGTGTCTGTGTCTCTTATGATTTTCAATATATTACCTTTTTCTTCCCCCCCCCCCCCCAAAAAAAAAAGAAAGAGAAAAAAGAGAATGTCATATTGTGCTTGCTTACAGATGAAAACCTCACTTCTGAAAATAATTTCTGAGCAACAAAATTCAGATTAGCTTGATTTGATCATTTCTTTACTGGAGATGATATCTTTTTCGGGTGTTTTACATCTTTTCTGTGTTATACCTACAATTGTCATCTTTTGCTCTGGGTATCTTCTGAAGTTGAATGAGTACAAATATGATGATTTGCCTGTTGTCAATTGAGCCCCAAAAGACTAGGATTCTAGTGATGGAAATTTGTCTTCTAGAGCTAGGAATGCGCTTACGTTATCCAATGCTTCATTTCATTCTAGTTCTTGATTTCTTCAGTTTGCATCTTCGTTAGTTTCCATTAGCTCAACTCTTATTGGCCATGTTAACTGTTGATGTAATTTGGTTTCTAAATTGTGAGTTGGCTTCTACTTACAGGGAAGGTTCCTCTCCTCTCTCAGTACACAATCTCCTGCTCTAAATGTGGTATCTAGAAGGTAGTGATTTACTAACCTCTGCTTCATCCTTCAAAAATTTGTTCCATGTGGCCTGTAAACTTTTCATAATTTTCTATTCAGCAAGCTTCATGGCTTAGTCACATGTGGTGGTGAAGATGGAGCTGTTGAATGCTTTGACATGCGAACCAGATCTTCAGTTGGTAGAATCAATGCTGTCTCAGCTGCTGGTGAGGATGATCAGGTACAAATCTTGATATGATGTTAAATGAAACATTTTCCATGTACAGTCTAGGAGTCAACCCTTGCGGTGTTCAATGTGCTAGATGCTACAAAGTGAACTGTATTTGGGAGTTTTCCCTTCTTTGTCTCTTTCTTCTTGTTCTTTTTGCTTGAGAATAATTGATGGTACCATGGAATATTTCCACATGCTTCCCCCCAGAGTTGCTGGGAATGCTCATTACTCCAGGACTATGTTCTATAGCCAAGAGACTAAAGCTTAAATTAGGCTGAATTCGCTTTAATAAGCGTCAATCCATGTTCCTAAGTGACTAATCCAAGATGAATTTGATCCATGTACTATGATAAAATCTGGCATGTTTAAGGAGTGAAGATTCTATTGTTCTATCTGATATATGTAACTTGTTCTTTGGTACATTTGCCCTTTTTCTTTTTCTTTTTAAAATAAATTTGCTAGGGTTTTGCAAGACTTGTTCCCGTGAGGAATCTGATCATATCTGCTGCTCCTATAGGAGGTGACTGCAATAGAATTTGATGAAGATGGAGGCTTCCAAATGGCTGTTGGAAGTAGTGGAGGAAAGGTATGATATGAGTCTTACTTCAGCCAAAGCATGATTTTATGTTCTTAATTTCTTGCTCTTTCTGTGTCATCTTGTATATTGTTAAGTTGATCATTCTTCCAAAGGGTACCGTTGACCTTATCAATAACAACTATTTTGGGAAGCTCGAAGAAATAGGAAGATTTTCTCCAGGGCAGCCCTTCGCTACGATCAGGAAAATAGGGCAATAAGTTGTGCAACATGCAGGTGCTGCTGCACCCATCTATTTGAAGTTGTCGACAAGCTCTAACCTGCTTGGATTACAACTATTTGGGGCCTCTTTCTAGCTGTTGCTTTGTGAAGATATTGCTCTTTGTTAGACTGGGTAGACGTGAGCTTGATCAGTTTGGTTGACCTAAATAATAAAAGGACTCTCTCTTGCCATCCTCTGTGTATTCTTTATATGTTTTGCTTTGCCTCAATAAGTTGAGGTGCCTTGAGAATGAGACGATATTACCATGGTGGTCTCCATTGAGAATGGTGGATAATATGATGATATCAAAGCTTTCACTTTTAAAATAAATCTTTGAGAAGGGATGAGGAGGTGGAGCATAATCGTACATATAACATGAGAAGGGAAGGACATGTCTCAATATTTTTGAGAGTCCATATCTTATAATCAGTGTGACAACATCTTAGGAGAATTTTACAAGAGTCAAGGATGAGTAGCCTTCAAGACAATTTATTGTCTATTTCACTTCCAATTAAATAAGATATTTTACCATATCTCAGCCAATAATTCATAGAATAACCCAGAAAGCAAGGCAAAGAGGATGATTCAATAGCCTATCATTCTAACTGAGGGGGTAAAAATATTTGTGCAAGATCATCAAAATGTATCTTCTAGATGCATGCAGAGGAGTGCCCCTTGGCTAAGAAAATATCAATTCTTGTGTGAATTGAGGATTATCATAAGGACAATAAAATAGTATGAATGAAGAATTAGCTTTGAAGGAGCACCATTGAGCCTTCACAGTGCTGCTACTTTTTGTTGCTAGATACAGCCAGTTTAACCTCAAGTCTTTTCCTACTACTTGTAAGTAGTAGCATGGAGGGCTTTGCAGCTTCTGTTGCAGATGTTGGATGTGCAAGTCTTTCTCCTCATCTCAATAGCACTACATTGAACTCCTCCATTGATACACCATCTGTTGAATTTGGAGCTTTGTCCAAATTAGATCACTTAATATGAATGAACTACTGATGTTGGTTGCCACATTACCCTGAATAACAAGGATGATTATGCAGTTGCATGTTGGACAATTCAATTTGGTTTCATACTAAAACGGTTTTGGCATTATACTTACAAAGTCAGTTATTTTGTTGGGTTGTGGGGACAGAAGAGGAGTTTTACCTATTCAACATTGTGATCTGAAGTTATCTATGTCAAATCTTTTTGTCATTTGAATTAATGGATGTGATCCTGTCCTTGGGACTATGTATCAATATGGTATTGTTTTTTTACTGGATATTTGCAGGTGCTAATCTATGACTTGCGTTCCTCCAATCCTATTCGGCTCAAGGATCACATGTAAGTCTGTTTTTGTTTTTTTTTTTTTTTTTGGGCCTGCGCCCGGGGGGGGGGGGGTGTATCAATCCATTGACAAGTGAATGGCATCGTACGTTGAATTCTAACAGCCATCCCATATTACAGGTATGGAAGCCCAATATCAGACATTAAATGGCATCGTACGTTGAATTCAGAGCATGCTAAGTTGATCACCACAGATAATCATATTGTCAGGGTTTGGGATCCTGAGACGGTAAGTCGTTCATCACATTTTGAAGTGTTGGTTGCAGTGAAGAATCCTGATGCTCTGCTTTCTTTTACAACATGATTAGCATTAGCATGAATAGGCTGAGGTGAGCCTGAGTAATAAGTTTGAGTAGTGCGAGGCTTAAAGGTCAGCTTGGTTAACTTTTTAGGAGCTTCGGCTCTTCTTAGAAGTCTTTATGCTTCATCTTTGATGGCCATATGGTTTATTTGGGTTTTGACCTCCAAATGAACCCTTAAGTAGTTTTGTGTGTTGACCTTTTGCTAAGTTGTCTCTTTCTTGTTTTTGAAGAACTAATGTGCAGGTATTTAACTATGCAGGGTGAAGGAATGACCAGTGTTGAACCGACAGGGGGAGCGATAAATGATATATGTGTGTTCCGTGAAACTGGGCTAATGTTGTTAGCCCTGGACTCTGGCATGATTCCTTCTTACTTCATACCTGCCCTTGGACCTGCTCCTAAGTGGTGCTCATACTTAGAAAACTTGACAGTAAGTGATTTTTACTTTTTTTTCCCCCCTTTTTTTGCTGGGAAAGGGTCTCGAGGAGGACATGAAGTTATGAGCTTATCTAGGGCTCTATTGTGGTGTTGCACTATTGCTTTTCCTGGTTGTCTCTTACAGCAATTCCTCAATTTTGCAGGAAGAGATGGAGGAGACTGCACAGACAACCATATATGATGATTACAAGTTCGTTACTAAAGAAGAACTTCAGAGACTTAACCTTACAAACTTAATTGGCACCAACCTGCTTAGAGCTTATATGCATGGTTTTTTCATCGACTATGGGTTGTATAAGAAGGTAAGAATGTGTCCTTGGTCATCATTTGACTTACATTGCATATAGTCTGAAGCGTATATGTGCATCCTGCAAATTGACACATGCTCTTTGCATGTTATAAGAATTAATTCTATGTCTCAATGTGAATGTGGGCCTTTGAAAATCTGTTTGTGGATGAATTTTGTAGGCATCAAGGAGCAGCCAAAAGGCTTTCCACTAAATAACCCTGTGGCAACTGTGTTTGCATTACATTGCTCTCTTGTGGTTGTAGCCTAGTACCTTTGCCACAGAATTTGTTACTTTGATGAGTTTTAATGTTTGCTAGAGTTTTCGTGACAAGATTAGAGGATATCGGTCCCTTCTGAACTGACAAAGTTAATGATCTATGTCGCGTCAGAACTTTGTCGCTAGTATTTATTTTCCAAAATCTTTGAAATTCTGAGTCCTAGAATCAATGCCACAACTTAGAAGTCAGAACTTCATTGGGGCTTCCTGCATTGACTCTAGAAGTCTAGATACTGGCCTAGATATTCCATAGTCATGGAAATGCTCATTACTTTTGGTGACTCGCTTCCTTGGGCCAAGTGATCTAAAGCCTTCACTAGTCTTGGCATGTCATATGTGGGATAAGTTATGATTTATGTTTCATCTGAGAAGTCTTCGCAATAACTATTGGGTCAACTTACTTAGTGGATAGAGGCTTCAATTAGTCTTCTTAGTGCACATGATCTCTTTCTTTTGCCCTTTCCTTCACGCTCTTTCTCTCCCCCTCTAAAAATGGGTGAGGGTGAAGGCTTCATGAGGAGCCAGCTGCAACAGTGTCAATAGTGTTTTGGAATGCTCAAACGTATTATGGGTTTTGACTTTAGGATAAGCTCAATTAATTAAAGCATAGTAGTTCTCTGTGCCGCAAGCAGCAACCCATCAAAGAGATTTCTTTTTTTTGTTTTTTTTTGGGGGGGGGGGTACAAGATAACAACTCCACTTATTTGTGACATTTAACAATTTCTTGGTGGCCATTTATTGGTGATTGGCTATTATGCTGCAGCTGTTCCACCTCTTAGCCTATGTCACCGTCTTCTCATTTCATTGTAGGTACCTGTGTTGGATACTTGACACTCCAACATGGGTATGAACACTCAACTCTTCATTTGGGCCCAAAACAGATGGTATTAGAAAATTGCCAAGTCCAATGCAAACATCCTTATTGGACAGTCAACCCGGCAACAAGTTACTGCTGTTGGCTACACATATTTATGAACCTAACATTTCAGTTTATCGTGTCATTTTTTCCCTACTTTATTGTGACATGGTTCCTTAGGTACGCCCCCCCCCCCCCCAAAAAAAAAATCTGTGCTTTGAAATCGCTCTGTGCAAATATGAATGTTGGTTTCTTTGCGTTGTGTGATGGTGGGATGCTTCATATTCATCACAGCAATTTTGCAGTTTGCTCTGTTTCCACTGCATATCCCAATATTTGATGTCTGATTGAAGATATGTTTTGGTGGTTGTTGCAGGCAAAGACACTAGCAGATCCTTTTGCATATGATGCCTACATTGAGCAGCGCAAAAAGGAGAAATTGGATAAGGAGATGATGAACCGTATAACGGTTAGTCTCATTATTTGAAACCTTGTTTAGTCATTTACTTGGACTGGATTTTTGATGATTAGTCAGCAAAATTTGTCATGAAAATTGTAGTGTTTAACTGAAATAGTGGAGCCTTATTTAGAAAATCCTGTTGGCATTATTAGCGCATAGTATGAAATAACAATGTAGATATGTTGTGTGAGTGATGACAAAAATGAATGTGCAAAAACAAATAGTTGCCTGCGCATTTTAGACGCTTTAAATATTTCTATTTTTCGTCTGGGACGTCCTCTGCAAAGGTAGAAATGCTTCATTATCAATCAACTAGTAATGCATCAATGAATAACAGAGCTTTCCTTAAATGGGATTGTCTGCCTGAATAATCCATGAGAAGTGGAAGAAAGAGCCCCCCCGCGGGGGGGGGGGGGGGGGCGGCGCTAGACAAATGAAAAATTAACCCATCTCAATGGAGCAGTGCATGGGACTGTCTCTTTTTGAGGATTAATCAAAGCTAGGTAAGCGTTGCTCAAACTGCTTACTTCTCTTAATGTCTTCTGCAAAATCTAACAAAATGAGGGCTTTGTTTGCTGTAAATCATTCTCTTTTCAAGTCTGCATTCTATCTTGTCGAGAGGGAGGCACTACAATGTACTTCTTCACCTTTTGAATTTGGACTTTCCTGGATGCCTGTGGGTGACATTGATGGCGCCATGTTCACTTGGATGTGTGTGAGTTTATGTACACTGTATTATATCACATGTTTGATTGGCTAATCCTTTAGTTATCACCGCCATTTAAGCACTACTAAAGAATCGATTTGAATTATAAACTGATACATGATATTGTTAATGTTGGATATAATTGAGATGTTACCCTGCGATCTTTTCTGATTTCATTTTATGTTGTGCTTCATTTCTTCCTCAGTTGAAGCGGAAGCTGCCAAAGGTCAATCGGAATCTTGCCAAAAAGATTCTTGAGATGGATGAGGCTGAGAATGACAAGGATGCTGAACCTGCTGATGCTAAGAAATCCTCAAAGAGAAAGAAGGAACCAATCAGTGACTTAATGGATGATGAAAGATTCAAAGACTTGTTTACAAAAGAGGTATTGTTGCCCGCTTTAATCATTAGCATTATTGGCATTATCTTTTCCTTATAAGTGGGATTTTTTGTAGAGTTGGGCAAAGTTGATCGGACACAACTACTGACCCAAAACCGATGCGAAGTTAAGCGGGTTTGGGTGTAGATTTTCAACCCGTTTAATTAAATGGGTTGACACGTTAAACCTGTTTAATTAAATGGGTTGGATCTAGATTGAAATCCTCGACACGGAAAAAATACATATTTAACCCGTTTAATTAAATGGGTTAAATAGGTTAGTCCATTTACCGATTTATCATTTACCTCTTTACCATTTTATTTGATCATCAAGAACTCAAAAATTAAAAATTAATGTAAAAATATGAATTATGAAGAATCGGGGCAGTTTTAGACAGTAATTGCTTGGTATAGTATGTAAGCATAATTTTTAATGTTATATAACCACATATTAGTTGAAGTGTTGAACGGATAAACGGGCAATCAAATGACCTGGATTTGATATGCTTATCTTAAACGGGTCAAATAGGTCAAAATCAGGTCAACCCATTAAAAATTGAATGGGTATAGTTTAAAATTTTTCCAATCCGTTTAATAAAATTTTTCCAATCCGTTTAATGAATGGGATTTTCAACCTGTCTAAGTTTGACACAAACACAAACCCGACTCGACCTGACCTATTTCAGCTCTAATTTTCTGCATACGTTATTCCTCCTGCATGAATCTGCCTTGAGAAGTTAGATGATAACATTTGTTGTCTTCAGCATTTTAGTGAGGTTGTTGTGTCATTATTTACATTATCTGTTTGTGTGCATGTGCGGTCCAGGATTATGAAATCGATGAGAATTCCGACTATTATTTGGCTCTACACCCTGTTGCTCCAAGGAAACATTCTTCTATGGTGGATGAACACTTTGAGCCTGTCATGGAAGATGAATGGAGTGCAAGTGATAGTGATGCCTCAGCACCTTCCGACGATCAAGGTGGAGCTAAGAAGAAATCAAAGGCTCCAAGGTGCTCTTTTATGTTAATTATTTATTTATTCTTTAATGTTTCTGGGTTAAACTAATTTCCTAACAACAAATACCTAGAAATTTTGCATTCCTAAGATGCCACATTTCCTGTCAAATAATCCTCTTTAGATTGTACGAAGTAAAGGATGAACGCCATGCACAAGCCTTTTTTGAAAATATCTCACTTGCAAAGGAGGATGCTCTTCCCTTGGGAGAGAGGGTGGCTTCCATGCAAGATAAGCAAAAGGCTTCTCGTTTTGCTACTGGCGTTAACGTGGGCCCTGGCGGCTCTAGAGAGATATCCTTCGTCTCGAGGAGCAAAGCCACGTACAGGGAAGATGAAGGAGATGAGCAACCACGGCGTAATAAGAGGGGTATTCGATCATTAGGGCTTAAGCCTACCAACTACGAGGTTAGGAGTCGAGGAGGCCGAGGCAACCGCGGAAGAGGGAGGGGACGCGGAGGCCGGCATTGAGATCCCCCCCCCCCCCCCCAAAGAAAGAGAATCTTTGATCTTATTTGTCACATACAAATGAAGAATGTCAGTGGCACAGGGCACACAACTGGTCTTACCAGCCAGATGAATATGTCAAGCAGCCATGCCTCGGTTACAAGGTATAGGGTGTTTGTTATAGGTAGGGTTCTTGTTCACTGGGGAAGTGGCAGCAAATCAAGGTAGAATTTTTCTTGCTTTCTTCTACCTTGTGGTATAGTTTGTACTCACAATTTTGTCCACTAGGAAATGTAGGTCTTAATTCAATGATATTTATGATTGTTAGCAGTACTACTTTTGGGAGAAGCTTTGCATGATGAATCATTCTATTTTCTTTCAGTATCTCATGAAAATGTCTGCCCATTTAGGTCTTTACTTCTGATGACTTTGTCTCACAATTAGACATGACAGTAAGCAGAGCTCCAATGGTCACAATTAGACATGACAGTAAGCAGAACTCCAATGCTCCTTACTACCATTTGCTCTACAGTCTACGTGTAGATTTACAGGCTTGCTGGTTTGTAGTTTTACAATTTGAAACTCCCCGCAACTCTTTGAAGCTTCTCATGACTTGAGCTCCTTGTAGCTCACAATTTAATCTTACATTTGGAAAGGATATTCCTTACAAATGTATGAATGATTCTTTTCATAATCTTTTATGCTGTGAAAACATAATTTGCAAATCACTAGTGGAGCAAATGCAAGTGCTATGGTGTTAGGAGCCTTACCTTTTCATTGTAGTGAGGGGGTTCAAATCTGAGTGGGTGCAGGATTGTTCCATTGTTATTTTTTTTGCCTCCTACATTTCTTTGTTTTAATTAAAAAAGAACGTTTAGGCTATTTAACTAAATTATTTATTCGGGCATCATTTACTTTGCTTATATTCAATTCAACTAAGATTGATCTTTTTTTTTTTTTTTTTTTTTTTGGTGCGGAACTAGCTGGTCTTCTCTGGCAAAATTTTGTGATTAAGATTAATTTAAATTTTAACGCTCTATTTATTTTAGTATGTAAGATTTTATATATATGTGTGTGTGAGTATGTGTATATATGTGCGGAACAATGATGATGATGATGATGATGATGATGCAATAATAATAATAATAATAATAATAATAATAGTAGTAGTAGTAGTAGTAGCAGTAGCAGTAATAATAATAATGACAATAATAATAACAATAATAATAATAATAGTAGCCGCAATAATAATGATAATAGCACGTTAGAAAATGAATATAAAGTATTGCTTATTGAATATATATTATACCTCATCAAAGTTGTGGCACAGATCACTAAGAAAATACAACATCTCAAAATAGGAATAAGAACGTGTATGTGCTCACTAAAATTTTATATTATGTTATTTGTTTTATTATGAATACTTAGTATTGCTCATTAAATCATATTGATTACCAAACATATTTCATAACTCACTAAATATCTATCACGATTCACTAAATAAATAGCATAATTCATTAAGATAAAAAGTATAGACAACTAGAAAATAATTTTTTTCAAGTTTTGAGTTACATCGTACCTCACTTATTTTCTGTTATTGCAAAAAAGCATTTGTATTTTATTTAGTGAATATAATACAAATGTAGTCGAACTCATTGAATATTTATCATAACTCAGTAAATATATGTCAGAGTTCACCAAAGACATGGTAAAATCAACGAAACATAATTTTTTTTTTTTTTTTTGAGTATTTGCTTGCTAATTGTATATTTTAGCTCACCAAGCCATAATATACATGGCTCACTAAAAAGTCAGGGTACAACTGATTGAACTTTAACTAAAAGATATATCATAGCTCATGAGAAAATGAATATAAAGTATTGCTCATTGAACATGTACCATGACTCATCAAAAGTTATAATGCAACTCATTAAAAAAAATAATATACCTCAAAATATGAACAAGAATTTTTACTTGTGTATTATATTGTTTGCTTGCTCATTTCGATTAGCACTAGTCAGTGTTGTTCATTGAATATGCCATGGCTCACTAAATAAATATCATAACTCGTTACGAAAAATAGTATAAATGACTAAAACTTTTCAAATTTATCATTTTTGTGCATTTAAAGAATCTTATATTTTAGTTATACCTCAAAATCTGAACAATGTGTAATTGTATATTATATTGTTTGCTTGCTCATTTTGATGAGCAATATAGTTAGTGTTGCTCACTGAATATGCTACAGTTCACTAAATAAATATTATAACTCACCAGAAGAAATAGGACAAATGACTGAAACTTTTCAAATTTATCATTCTTGTGCATTTAAAGAGTCTTATATTTTAGTTGACCAAAAGACATATGACAGCTCATTATAAGATAAATATAAAGTATTACTCGCTAAACATATGTTATAACTCACCAAAAATATCACAATGCATAATAAGTCAAAATATGTATAAGAATGTGCATGCCTCACTAAAATTGTGTATTATATGTTTGCTCACTCTTTTTTTAAATTTTTTATTATCAACAATCAGTACTATTTAAACATATCGATCACCAAATATATTAAATAACTCACCAAGAACTATTACAACTTACTAAATAAATATCACAACTTACTAAATAAAATAATATAGATAAGTACAATATAATTTAGCGAGTTTCAGATGTACGATAGCATAATTTTTTGTACAATGACATATTTTAGTGAATTGTATGGTATCTTTACTGAGCGAAATTTGAGTATATAAGACACATTGATTTGGGTCTATTTACTTAATAAAAGTATTTATTAGCTCACTAAAAATATATCTCAACTCACTAAAAATATTTTAGTGAGTTGCACAATATTTTTAGTGAGAGAAACAGAGTGTACAATAGTATACATTAGTGAGCTATATAGTATTTTTAGTGAGCCGAAATCCAATTATACAATTACTCATATCTCAATCAGTTGTATGATATGACAATTGAAAAATATTTTTTAAAAAGTGCACCAAGACCACATACAAATATCCATCATTGGGAGTTGCATCTTATTTATCTGAGAGCTTTTTAATTTTATGCCGATTGAGTAATATAATTATAAATACGGTATTGAAAGGATATATATTATGAAGTAAAGGGCAAAGTTGAAAATAAAGCCTGACAAAATAAGATATATGTTAAGTGAGGCTTAACTCCATTCTGCCCATTTTGTTAGTCAAAAGATCCGTGTGCCATTGACTCAACTCACTCTCTCTACCAATACAAGTTGGTTCAATTTGTTCGACACTTGCTCTTCTTAAGTGAGGTCTCGAATTTGAGTCTTCTGTAAATGGAGGAAATCTATGATGAGAGAGCTCTACTTCCTTATTGGATCAACAGTAACTCGACTCCAGTGAAATAGAAGAACCAAACACCCCCCCAAAAATCAACTCAACTCTTTCTCTCTCGCCCCCCCTCTCTCTTGTAATTTTTATTTTGCAATTTACCTCAGTCATAAATAGAATTTGTTTGTTCTCCTTCAAAGTCCACGCCTGTTTTTTTTGGGAAATGATAAACATATTATCAACAGTTTTGGTGTTTGAGTTGATCTCTACATATCTTAGTTAGATCATCATCATCAAATTTAATTGACACTCGACAGTAACAGCTGAGGTCACAGCAGACCTTCGAATAATACATTAAGCAAGCTCACATACATAGATGTATAATCCCTGATACGTGTCCAGGATATATGCTATGAATGAATAGTGATTGATTAATTATTACATAATTATATCTTGGATTTCATTTAATTAATGGGTTCTCGTCATTTTAAGGGAGGCACGTGCCTTTGTTGGGGCTCCTTGCACATGTGGCCTTTTGCCTCCTGCATGCCCCTTCGTGGCACGTGCTTCCATTCACCCACAAATAATAATAACAATAATTCTAATAACAATAATAATAATAATAATAATAATAATAATACTTAGATGACGTAAATTATTGGGCAGGCTTTCCTATTTAAAAAAAAAAAAGATTATTGAGCAGGGTGGATACGGAGAATATTCACTCTTAGATTAGATTTTATATAGATTTCTATTAAAAATTTTAAGTTTAGTTTTAAATTCATTAAAGGTCTGCCTAATACTAATTGGTGGAAGTTTCAAACTTTTGTAAAGGAACTCATGATTCTTTTTAACAAAGTCAACGTTTCTCCGTTTGGATCTTGAAAAATTTGGTGGAAAGAAAAAATTTTTGGGAAAGTTATTTTTTGTGTGTGTGTTTGGTTTAGAGAAAATCACAAAGAAAAAAATGGAGGAAAGTTAGGTTGAAAAATTGCTAGAAACAAGTGATAAAATTTTCCTTATAAAATTGTGAGGAAAGTTTGAGGAAAATTCCCAACCTCCTCTTATCTTACATTACTTTAATGACATCAACATGATTCAAGTAGTTCATCAACATTTAAATTTTTTATCCAAGTTCTTGCATTTTTTTTTCAATCCAAATAAGAAAAAAAAACTCATTTTCTTCATACTTTTTTTTCCTGCACATTTTTTTCCTTCAACTTTTCTTTCCACCAAACTTTCTAAGGACCAAACGGAGCCTTAATACTTTTCTAAGAATTTCTTCTAAAATTTTCCAAACTACTTGCAATGTTTAAGAAATTTGACAAAAAATGTAGCGATCTCTCGAAAATTTTGCAACCTTTCTGAAGATAAGTTGCAACTAGTTTCATAATTTTTTTACAAAAATTATTCAAATATGTTCATAACATTTTTCTTATGAAAATGTTAAATTATATCTTGAAAATTTGAAAGAAGGTTATTTTCTTTTATGGAAAGAAAACTAAGACATTTATTAAACATTAATCCACTTTTTAGCACTACAATCTTGCATGTCAAAAAAAATATTCCTAACTCCAAAACTCTGACTTGATATTTAGTGAGTACTTGTCTTTTGACTCAAGCCGCTAGTTTTCAACAATATAGCTTGGGAAAAAAATCTGCATATTTGTCATAGTAACCTTCTTCAGAACATATCCTTATGCTAATTTGGTGTAAGACTTTGTAAGTTTGTAAGTAAGGTATTCCTCTAACGAGGAGGATTGCTTAAAGTCTCAAAAACATTGAAGAGTTACTAACCACTATCATTACTGTTAGATAATAAGCGCATAAGGACACAAGAGGGAGGTGAATTGTGTCTTCCAACTTTTTCGTTTGTTTCAGAACACTCGTGAGAACTGTTTAGAGAGGTGTTTGGAGTGAGGCAAAATAAAACTGAATGCGGAAATATAAAAATGGACATAATATTTTTATGTGAAAAACCACCTCCGACCCAATTGAGGTGTAAAAATCACGACCTACCTCAGTAGGATTTCAGCAACACTTTTACTAACACGGGCCGAATTCGTTATACATGTAACTTACACGTGACTACATTACACACGTAACTTAGTCTTCCCCAAGACCTTCATTACAAATACGTAACTAGCCTCTATTTGAGAACTAGTCACACACCACGTCCAAAGTCTCCCAAGACCTGGACACACTCTAATCTCACTGATGACAGAGGAGAATAGAAAAATACCTTACTTTGAATGCTTCTAAATAAGTTGAATATAAGGTACAATACTATCCCTATTATGCCAATATAGATGACTCAATTTAGTACACTTCTTGAAGGTTTTTCAATTAGATAATTTTCTCACAGAAAACTCGATTTTGCTCCTTAAAAAACCGTGAATGAAAACGTTGAGAGGCACGACATTATATACCCACGGAATACTTGTGCCGCAAATATATGAGAGGTTTTGAATTTTAGCAATAACTCTCAAAAATAATCAGTATTCCAAACAGAATTGAATCTTTTAGCATTATCTTTTTTGAAAATCATATCTTAAAGGTTAAGATAAAATCTTTTGATAGTATCTTTTTAGGAAAACAATATTATTCAGTGAAGGACTCTTTGTAAGACAAAATATTATCAGAAAATCAATCCCAAATATGTTAGGAATTTTGACAGTAGAAAAACACTTGAAAATATTTGGGACAAGAGTTTTATACGTTGCCCCCAGAACACTGCAGACCTGATTGCTCAAACTATTCTAAGCAGTGTTCTGAGTTAGCACAAGAAATTCTTTCAAGGTGAGTGTTAAGTCAAGATTTTCTAATTGGCATATTAACAAGAATCTAGATGAATACAACCAGTAATTAACCATAAGAGTCTTGTGATCCTTTGACCTCCTTGATGTCGTGCATACATAATCACTTTAATATTCCACGCTTCTTCTAACTGTTCTCCAAGGTGTTTGCAACCTGTCTCAACACACAATTCTAGCATACTACTCAAGCATAGCATGATAGCATATTGACTGGTACATTTGGGTTATTATCATCAAAATCTTACACATGATTGTTTCAACAAATGCCCCCTTTTTGATGATGAAAAACTAAGTGACCATCAAAGTGCGACACAGTAAAGGGCAAAAACATTGGTGCCAAAATAGTAATTTAAGGAGTCCAATACACACACAAGAGAAAGCAAGAGTAAGAATCAGCTTAAAACAGGCAGACCAATCAAAGCATGGTCATACTTATCTTCCTCCTTTCGACATCATCGCAAAGGTCGAGGGAATCATCTGCATAAATTCAGTAGGGATGCACCTACCACCATGGGCAATGAGGGAAAATAACAGCGATACAAATCAAGTATATGATACATAATG
The DNA here is from genome assembly GCA_029747015.1 of Carnegiea gigantea. Taxonomy (NCBI): domain Eukaryota; kingdom Viridiplantae; phylum Streptophyta; class Magnoliopsida; order Caryophyllales; family Cactaceae; genus Carnegiea; species Carnegiea gigantea. The sequence continues at coordinate 56,047 of JAKOGI010002033.1, read as the reverse complement.
ATATTGGCCATCCCAGTCATGTACAAACACACAACAGCATTAGCAGACAAAGGTATAGCATAAATCAAACCCATCTAAAATCAGACATAACTATTGTCAATCATAAGCAAAATCAAGTTTATCCGAACAAAGAAGAAAGTGTTGTTGAAAACAAGACAAGGATCAGGGCTAAGAACAAGGGTGAATTAGGGAAAAGGAGAGGGAGGAGCAAATTTGGCCGTGAGGGCAGAAAGAGCACGTAGAATATCCTTATGGCGCTGTGCATTCAACGCCTTTTCTTCACTGAGTGCGTGCTTCACTTCAGCAATCTCTTCCTGTACTAGTGCCTCAACCGTGCATGTGCTAGAAGAGGCAGCCTCACTAGGAACAGGACTAGAACCAGGGCCAAAGGGTGTTTTGGATCCTTGTTCTGACACTGTACCATCACTCTTCTTTACTGTGAACCCAGACCCAAGCAAAGTGTTGCTCCCTATCTCGTCTGTGACCTGAAATCCCACTCTTTTTTGCAAGGAAATCCCAAGTATCTCAAAAATTGAAGTCAGAAGGAAGCCATAGCCTATATCATGACTCTTAGAGGTGTTTACAATACGTGCAATATGACTAATCATGATGGCGGGTAGATTAATTTGCTTCCCCCTATCTAGTAGGTCTGTATAACACATATCCATGAGATCTATAAGATAGCGTTCCTGACCCCAGGGAATCACATTCTTAATCACAAACCAGAATAATAGCCTATGCAAAGGCATCATTTCCCCCTTTTGCACAGACCGGGAAGCAGTCAAATCAGGTTGTTGGGCTAACTTTTGGGTCAATTTCAATAGTCATTCATCACCTAGTACGCTCTTATCCTTACGCACATACACATCAAACCCCTTGGATGGCACCCCAAGCCAATCTCCTAAGTTATCAATATTGAAGCATAGCTCATGGCCATCAATTGAGCTTGTCACCATCCCACTAGTGACAACATAATTGGCATAGAATTCAGCCAATTCAGGTACAGAACAGCCCCGTTTAATGTTTGTAAACAAATCTAACCAACCCTGGGCCTTCAATTTTTCTAGAAACACTCCCAGCCTCTGTTCCTGAAAGTATGATACCTTAATCATTTTTCCTCTAATCACAGTTTTTTAAGAAAGTGTCTGTACCTTTCCCCCAATGTCATGGTTTTTCTAGCTTTTTTTTTTCCCCTTGTGGTTTATCACTTTCTTCACCCAGATCGAATGCCTGTTCTGGAGATCCCTGTTTAAGGGCAGGTTTCTTGGTGGAAACAGGTGTCGCAGGTGTTTTGGCTGTTGGTTTGACAGGTGTTTTGAGGAGTGGTTTGGTAGTTTGAGGAGTTGGTTTGGGTTTTCTTACAGACCTTTCAATCTTGTCCTCGGGTAGGCTCAGTGAGATGGCAGGACCTGAACTTCGTGTTCGAGGCCACCGTATAGATGTGGTGAGAGACACATTGGATGTGGTTGTGGTCTTTATTCAACGCTTGATAGCCAGTTTGGTTGATATTTGGTGGGTTGTTTTTACGATCCGCTTGAACCATATAAGAGGTGCATCCTCATTAATGTCACACACGGGAGCATCATTCAAGAAGGGCTCCTCACTCCAATCTTTAACAAACACAGACTCCTCAATCTTTTCAGTTGATTTTGACTCGATCACACCGGGTTCATATAATACTAATTCCCATTCCAAGACCGATTTGACAGAGGGCCGGGTATATCATCAAGATTGATTCATACTTGTCTCAAATCGATACTTTTTAAGAACTGAAAGATGAAGAGAGAAATACCATAAGTGGGCACAGGGGTAGCTTCTGCCGACGATGATGGTGGTGCCGTGAGTATGTCTAGTAATGTTTCTCCCCTTTTTCTTGATTTCTTGGCCTGAAGTGAGCTTGGGTGACACGCCTTGCGACCGAAGGATGCGCCGCTGCCATGGGTGCGTGCCATTGGAAGAGCTAGTGGAGGAAGGGTTTAGTGGGTTTTAGGAAGAAGAGGAAGGTCGGGTTCTTGAGGGAAGGAGGGAAGGTGGTTTGAGAAGATAGGAAAGGTTTGAAATGCATTGACCGAAAAATAAAGTAAAGATCTGTAATGATCTTTTCGGCCGCCGGTTTTTGGAGAGAGAGAGAGGATTTTGCATGAAAGATATTATTACACTTTGGGAAAAGCTGCAGATTATAGATTAGGCGTAATAAATCCAATTTCCAATACACTTTAAATTATGGTAACTTGATTAGCACATGATACAAACAATGGTCAGACCTGTTCTTAGTGCTTGTTCTGACTGCTATATGTTCGATAACAAAGGACAGTAAGGGCAATAACATTAGACCTCAACGATTGTCAGCATGTCACATTCCATACATATGCTAACAACAGCATAGAAAATTGAATGCATCCACTGAATCAGTTTATTTGGTTTTAAAACCTTACTAGTCAATCATTGGGAGTTGATGAAGTACTCTCACGTTCTCTTAATCATACCTAATTCAAGTCTATTCCTCTCAAACTGTTCTCTACCCAATGCCTTGGTAAAAATATCAGCAATTTATTTGTCAGTGGAACAAAAATTCATTGAAATCAAGCCCTTTTCTACATTGTCTCTTAAAAAGTGATGACGAACGTCAATATGCTTAGTCCTTTTATATTGACACAGGTTCTTGGCAATGTTAGTTGCACTTGTGTTATCACAGAATATGGGAATGCATCCCGTGTCAATACTAAAGTCCTTGAGTTGTTGCCTTATCCATAGCAATTGAGCACAACAAGAAGCAGCCGCTACATACTCGGCTTCTACTGTAGACATGACAACTGTGTGCTGTTTCTTTGTAGACTAAGAGACCAAACAGGGTCCAAGAAAAGTAGCCATACCTGAGGTGCTTTTTCTTTCAACTAGAAATCCAGCATAATCAGCATCCGCATATCCAATGAGTTCAAAGTTGTATCGTCGTGGGTACCATAGTGCTAAATTAGAAGTGTGTTTCAAATATCTAAAAATCTGTTTTGCAGCTTTCAAATGTGTCTCTTTTGGATTTGACTGAAAACGGACACACAAACTAACACTGAAAACAATGTCAGGTCTACTGGCAGTTAGGTATAGGAGTGACCCTATCATGCCCCTATATGATTTCTCATTGACTGAAGAACTTCCATCATCCATCACCAACCTGGTTAAAGGGAGATGGGAGTGTCCATGGGCTTAGCCGATTCCATCCCAAACCTTTTAAGTAGTTGCTTGACATATTTTTGTTGACGTATCATAGTTCCGCTTGAGGTTTGCTTAATTTGCAAGCCTAAGAAAAATTAAGCTCATCCATCATGCTCATGTCAAACTCACTCCCCATTAAATTTGAAAATTCATCACATAAATTATTGTTGGTTACACCAAATATAATGTCATCGACATATACTTATACAATCAACAAATGTTCCCCCTTAGATTTGAGAAACAAGGTATTATCAACCTTGCCTCTTTGAAAATTATTATCAATTAAGAAACTTAACAACCGTTCATACCAAGCTCTAGGAGCTTGTTTTAGACCATAAAGTGCTTTGTCAAGTTTGAACACATGGTTAGAAAAATCATGATTTTCAAAACCACGGGGTTACATATACCTCTTCTTTAAGATATCCATTGAGAAATGCACTCTTGACATTCATTTGGTACAACTTGATCTCCATGCGTGCTGCAAAGGCTACTAAGATGCAAATAGCCTCTATCCTTACTACAGGTGCAAATGTTTCATCATAATCGATCCCTTCTTCTTGATTGTAACCTTAGACCACTAGCCTGGCCTTGTTCCAAGTAACTGTTTCGAACTCATCCAGCTTATTCTTGAACACCCACTTGGTTTCAATTATTGATCTGTCCCTTGTTCCTTTCAAACTGATGAAGCTCCTCTTGCATGGCTATAACTCAGTCAGAATCTATAAGGGCTTCATGAACATTCTTAGGCTCAATGTTAGATAAAAAGGCATAAAAAACACAAAAATTTCTGAGCTTAGATCTGGTTTGCACCCCTATATTAATATCAGATATAATTTGGTCAAGGAGGTGCGAGCTCTGGTGCTTCCAGGGTCATGAAGTGAAAGGATCCACAGATCTGTTTTTACTCTCTCATAGTGGCTTGAAGAAACAAGTTCGGAATCAGGTTTGGAGCTTGTTCTCAGATCAATATGAGGGTACTGAGGTTGAGTGAGCTGGTTTTGGTTCATATCAGGGTTGACAGTGCTTCTCCCTGATTGGTCTACTTCCTGCCCACTTTTTATATTATCAGCTCCAGAGTGTGGTTCACTTTCATGAGTCTTACCAATGTCTTTTCTTACAAGGCCAAATTCGAAATCTTCATCCTGCGCATCATTCTCAACCAAGGAGTTAGTTTCATCAAATAATATATACATACTTTCCTCAACACTTAGAGTCCTTTTGTTGAACAATTTGTAAGCTTTACTATATGAGGAGTATCCTAAGAATATGGCTTCATCACTTCTAGGGTCAAACTTTCCCAAGGGTTCCTTTCCATTATTGTGCACACAATATTTGCAACCAAAGACTCTTAGGTGCTGAATATTGGGTTTTCGCCCTTTGAGAAGTTCATAAGAAGTCTTATTAAGAAGGGGTCTGATCATGCATCTATTTATAATGTAACATGCTATGTTCAATGCCTCTACCTAAAAATATCTAGGAAGACCACTAGCAACAAGCATAGTCCTAGTTATGTCTTTTAGAGTATGATTTTTACGCTCCACCACCCTGTTCTATTGGGGTGTTCTGGGGGTAGAAAAATTATGATCAATACCATGTTCATTGCAATAGTCAATGAAGCTTGAATTTTCGAATTCTTTTCCATGGTCAGACCTAAGACTTATCAATGAATGTCTTACTCTCTTTTCATAAGAAACACAACAAACTTTTCAAAAGATTCATCTTTTGATGCTAGAAATAAAGTCTAGGTGAAGCGAGAGTAATCATCCACTACAACAAACACATACCTCTTTCCGCCCCTACTTGTGATCCTCATAGGACGACATAAATCAATATGTAGTAGCTCAAGAGATTGGGAAGTGCTAACATACTTCTTTGGCTTGAAAGAGATTCTAGTTTGCTTTCCTTTCGCACAAGCGTCGCATACCTTGTCATCATTGTATTTGATGGAAGGTAAACCAACTACTAGGTCATTAGAAACAAGTTTATTTAGCAAGGAGAGACTAACATGACCTAGTCTCTTGCGCCAAAGCATAACATCATCATCAAGAACACTCAAACAAGTTAAATGATTTGGGAAAGTGAAAGAACATATGCTTTATACACATTGTTGTATCGCTTCCCCTCAACACAACCTCTCCAGATTTGATATTGGTAATCAAGTATTGATCCGAAGAAAATCCAACATGATTACTTTTATCACATAATTGGGACACACTTGACAAGTTATGCTGTAACCCATCAACTAGGTACACATTAATCGAGCGGGAGAGTGATTTATCTATCTTACCTACACCAACAATTGTCCCAGACTTACCGTTTTCAAACGTCACTCTCCCTCCATCAAAGGCTGTACGTGAGAGAAAATTTGATTTATTTCCAGTCATATGCGTTGAGCAACCACTATCCAAGTACCACAGTTGGTTGCCCCCTCTCACTTTAGCCTGCAAAACAGTTAAGTGTTAGTCTTGGGAACCCAGATCCACTTGGGTCCCGTTCTTTTCTTGGACATGAAATTTAACTCATCTTTTCTGATCCATATTTGTTTAACATATAATGAGTTTCTTTCTATGACCCTTTTTCTCAAAGAACAAGCATAACGATAATGACAAGTTTTTCCACAATGAAAACAGATTATATTCTTTGGCAGACTAACATATTTCCCGTCCATTGGCTTAGTAACATGCCTATTCACAAAGCCTAATCCCTTTCTGTTTCAATTATGATGAGTGCTTAGCCATATTAGCGCTTCTGCGGAACTGTTCCAGCGCCTGTTTTCAGTAAGGTCAGTTTCAGTTTTTGGCATTTTTTCAAGAAGCTGTTCATTTTCACTCATTTGAGATTCTAGATTAAACTTTAGATTTAAAGACTCACTTTCCAGCCTTGAGAGATTAGTGTTGAACACTTCCTCTCTCTTGTTCATAAGATCCTTAAGGGTGTCTAGTTTATTACATAAAACAAGGACTTTTTCATCAATTTTGAGTTTTTCACAAGTGAAGACCTCATTCATATGCCCAAGTTCTTGCTTCTTTCTTTCCAATCTTTTAAAATCTTTTTCTAATCCTGAATAGGTATTTTTAAGCATGCAATTTTCAGAATTTACTATCTCACATTATTCCATCAATGTAAAAATTAGTTTTTCAAGTTTCCTCTTTCTAAGATTACGTACCTCTTCCTTGAGTTGGGACAAACTCTCGATTGAATCAGAATCTGAATCAGATTCTTTTTGGGCCATAAGAGCTACTGCTTTCTCTCCATCTTGAGAGTCCTCTTCTTCTCCTGAGGTATCACCCTGGGCTGCCATCATTGCCTTAGTGAACCGTTTTTTAGCATTAGTTAACTGCGTCTTTTTGCCTCTGGTTCGGACCCGTTCTGACCCCTGTTCTTCCTTCAGCAAGGGGCAATTCTTCAAAACATGATCTTGCCTTCCACACTTAAAGTATCCTGAGAACTGATCTCGATCGCTGGTCTTGGCGTTGCTGGTATTGCCATTCTTGTATTTGCTTTCAGCCTTTTTGAAGAATTTTTTGAAGTTTCGAGCGATCATAGCCATCCCTTCTTCATCAAAATCTAAGCTATCACTTTCTCTAGCTTTTAGTGCCTGTCCTCGGTCTTTCTTCACTTCTTCCTTCATCTGGGAATTCCTTCTTAGTTCATACATTTGTAAATTCCCAGTAAGCTCATCCAAGGAGATCTCATTCATCTTCCTGGCTTCTTGGATAGCAATGACTTTTGATTCCCATGATTAAGGTAAAATTCGTAGGATCTTCCTTACCAACTCTTCAGTGGTAAAGGATTTTCCCAACGATTTTAACTCATTAGTGATATGGGTAAACCGAGTATACATGTCCATAAGTGTCTCTTTATTGCCATCTCGAATAGCTCATACTTCCTTACCAATAGCTTGATTCTGGATTGCTTGACTTGATTTGTTCCTTCGTGAGCTATCTGAAGAGCATTCCATATCCCCTTTGCGAATTCACACTATGAGATACGAGTGTACTCGTCAGGTCCGAGTCCAAAATACAGCAGTTTCTTAGCCTTGGCATTCTTCTCCATCTTCCTGAAGTCGTCTGAGTCGAATTCCTTCGGCTCCTTAGGAACAATCTTCCCATCAGTTGTGACTTTCACTAGAATATAAGGGCCATTCACAATGAGCATCCACAACTCATAATCCTCAGCTTGGATATAGTTCTCCATTCGATTTTTCCACCAGTTGTAGTGCTGTCCATTGAAATATGGAGATCTGGTCACAGATTGACCTTCTAAGATTCCTTGTGATACACTCATTCTTTCAGGATCTCTCAAGGTGTTAACCTAATTATGAGAACTTGCTCTGACACCACTTGTTAGATTGTAAGTGCACAAGGACACAAGAGGGGCGTGAATTGTGTCTTCTAACTTTTTCGTTTGTTTCAGAATACTCGTGAGAACTGTTTGGAGTGAGGCAAAATAAAACTGAACGCGGAAATATGAAAATAGATACAATATTTTTACGTAAAAAACAACTCTAGCCCAATTGAGGTGTAAAAACCACGACCTACCTCAGTAGGATTTCAGCAACACTTTTACTAACACGGGTCGAATTCGTTACACATGTAACTCACACGTGACTACGTCACACAAGTAACTTAGTCTTCCCCAAGACCCCCGTTACAAACACGTAACTAGCGTCCACTTGAGAACTAGTCACACACCATATCAAAAGTCTCCCAAGACTTGGACATACTCTAATCTCACTGATGACAGAGGAGAATAGAAAGACACCTTACTTTGAATGCTTCTAAATAAGTTGAATGTAAGGTACAATACAATCCCTATTATGCCAATATAGATGACTCAATTTAGCACACTTCTTGAAGGTTTTTCAATTAGAAAATTTTCTCACAGAAAACTCGATTTTGCTCCTTGAAAAACCGTAAATGAAAACGTTGAGAGGCAAGAGATTATATACCCACGGAATACTTGTGCCGCAAGTATATCGAAGGTTTTGGATTTTAGCAATAACTCTCAAAAATAATTAGTATTCCAAACGGAATTGAATCTAGCAAAATTATCTTTTTTGAAAATCATATCTTAAAGGCTAAGATAAAATCTTTTGATAGTATCTTTTTAGGAAAACAATATTATTCAGTGAAGGACTCTTTGTAAGACAAATATTATCAGAAAATCAATTCCAAATATGTTAGGAATTTTAACAGTAGAAAAATACTTGAAAATCTTTGGGACAAGAGGTTTATACGTTGCCCTCAGAACACTGCAGACCTGATTGCTTAAACTGTTCTGAGCAGTGTTTTGAGTTCGCACTAGAAATTCTTTCAAGGTGCGTGTTAAGTCAAGATCTTCTAATTGGCATATTAACAAGAATCTACATTAATACAACCAGTAATTAACCCTAAGACTCTTGTGATCCTTTAATCTCCTTGATGTCGTGCATACATATTCACTTTGATATTCCACGCTTCTTCGGACTGTTCTCCAGGGTGTTTGCAACCTGTCTCAACACACAATTCTAGCACACTATTCAAGCATAGCATGATAGCATATTGACTGGTATATTTGGGTTGTTATCATCAAAACCTTGCACATGATTGTTTCAACAGTTACCTTAGAGGATTCATTTCCATTGTATAAAAGATGACAAGCAAATCGACAGAGCTGACATAAAAAAACTCCCTCAGATTGTAAAGATCAAATTGACCAACAAATCTCATAATTGATACGATTAACTATAAAGACAGGAATTAAAAACACTGTAAAATTTTCAAAACGAAGAATCAGTTTGTTTCCAAACTAAAGTTTGAGAAACAAAAATGATCATAAATTTCAGATAAACTGCCGCCTAAGTAATAGAAAGGCCGAGCGACGAAAATGGTGGGGAGGGGGGGGTCTAGATATGATAAAACATGTATGCACCAACACTATATGATAACATGTCATGGTGTAAAAAATTTAAAACAAAATTAAGGACATTGAGGTTGGGGGGGGGGGGTGCTGCAGGACTTTATTTATATTATAGATTCCGGTCTACATGTATGATATGACATTTTCAGGGGGGAAATATATCAATTTAGGAGGAAGGGAGCATGAAAATAGGGATTGATTTTTCAAAAATTTAAAAATCACTATATATGATAACTCGGATCTATAAATCTGAAACGACTATATAATTGGGGTCTGCTCGTTTCAATGTTTGGGAAGCGTTCTTTAGTCACTAACCGTTGTTAACTGCTCCAAAACGCTGCGAACCTCTAATCACTAGTCATAATTGCAAGTAACCGCTGGTAAAATTTTAATTAGTCGCTATCTTCTATTTGTGAACGCTATTCCTAACTGCTGCGAACAGTTATTCCTAACCGCTGTTCTTAATCGCTAATAAATGTTAGTAACAGTTGATAAACCGCTTCTAACTACTAACCGCTAATTCTAAATGTCGAAACAAACATGTCCTTAAATTATAAAGGCTTTTTAAAGTTGCAATAACAAGTATACCTTAACCTCAATTTTAGGATAACAATGTAATCACACATACAAATTTTGTTAGGGATATACTACAGAATATCCACATTTTTCAAAAAGTTGCTTAAAACATCTCTATGATTTAACGTTATTGGAAGATTCCATCTCGCAGTCATACTATTCAAGGTTTCAAAATGTAATTTCGGTCGCAATATGGAAAAATCGCTTTAATGCGAAAATTACATCCCATATCATAGCTAAAATACACTTTAATTAACTCAAAAACCTTTCCTATGCATACGTTTCGTCGCGAATCGATGAAATTTTGAATCCATGACACCATCTACTTCTATTCAATAGACAATAAATCCCTTTATTTTTTCTGATGGGGATAACTTAACCCTGTTTCCTTTAATACGTTTCAAAAAACTGGACATGCTATAGACAGCGGATGCAGACAACACCGACCAGGTGAGCTTCGAGCTAGAAAAAAATACAAAATTATTGGCTCACTTTTTTCCTTGGCTCACCACGAGCCTCTCTGCTCCACCATACGTTTAAATAAAAATCTCATTTTCATGACGAATTATTCCTCTTGTAATTACTAATTAAAGTATCTTCAACTAGATTAATAATGTTTGGTGCACTTTTATAATTAACTTTAAACTTTTTAATTAATAATTTAATTTAACTTGGAAGACTTATATATGAGAGATTCTAAAAATAATCCACAGCAAAATCCAATCATAACATTTAGGAATAATACATTGATAAATCCTCCCAAGAAATTTTTTTTTAAAAAAAAGGAAAATGTTGCCAGTGTCAAATAGGCTTAATTTTTTTGAGAATTTTGAGTGGGAGTTAGCTGATCATCCCATGGGAATGATGATGGGCGCGACAATAGAGGAGCAGCCAACTCTAGAAAGTTTTGATTTCTTTGATTATCCCCTGCTTCAAGACCACGGTATTGATGGTGGGCGAGGGGATTCTCCGCCGCTGAGTGGAGCAGGATCAGGGGATGATCATGATCTTCAGCTATTGTTGACTAGCAAGCGAAAGAATCATAATCAGAGTGAGAGAGATCGGAGGAAGAAGATCAATGGCTTGTATTCTTCTCTTCGCGCCTTGCTTCCTGCTACTGACCATACGGTATTCATTTTTCTGCTTCATAAACATTTAGGAATTTTGGATGAGAAATTTGAATGTTGATGAACTACTAGAATCATGTTGATATTTTCTAAGTAATGTGAGGTTGGAGGAGGTTAGAAATTTTCCTCAAACTTTTCTCGTAATTTTATGAGAAAAATTTTATCACCTGTTTCTAACAATTTTTTCACATAGTTTTCCTATATTTTTTTTGTGATTTTTTTTAAACCAAATACAAGGAAATTTTTTCTTTCCACTAAATTTTTCAAGGTCCAAATGGAGCCTTAAAATAAGTCTTAATTTACTCCAAAATGACAAAACGACGTACGGCAAGTTCCCTTCTATTTACCATAAGTATCTGCCATCAATATTCAACAACTTTTAGCACAATTCAGCAACTAGCAGCATAATTTAGCACAATTCAAAATCATTAAGTACTTATTGAAAATATCTAGTTATATTTTCTTCAACCATTTAGAATGATTCATTTTTCAGTATAATTCAGCATGTTTTAACATGTTTCAACAATGAGCACCAATAATTATTTCTTACAAATTGAAACGTTCCCTAAATTCCAAGCCAATACTAAAATTTTGACCCATTTGCAAATGTTCCCATTCATATAACTAATTGTCGCATCAACAATTTCAGCATGTGATTAAGTAATGTAGTTAACCCGTCTTTCTTTTGTTTTTCAAATGCATCACAGAAAAAACTGAGCATTCCAGCGACAGTAGCCCGGGTGCTGAACTACATACAGGAGATACAAAAGGAAGTAGAGGATCTGACTCACGAGAAAGAAGAGCTTTTATCTAAAGCTGATACGCTCCAAGGAGATGATCACGATGAAGAGGAAAAACCAAGTAAGAAACCCAGAATTACAAAGGATATGAATAAGAGGTCATCATCGATGTGTTCAGTTTCAATAGATGAGGTAGAAGAGAAGGAAATAGTAATCCACATATCAACTTCTCAAAGAATTACATCAATGCCTGAGGTGCTTCTACTGTTAGACAAGTGTGGCTTTCTTGTCATGCATCTCTCTTGTTTCCAATCTTTTGGAGGAAGAAGCTTTTACCATCTACATTTAGCTGTAAGTATTTTTAATCATCTGTTGCATACAAGTCCTCCATTGATATGTCCCGTTCAACTTCCCCCCCCCCCCCCAAAAAAAAAGAACAAAAAGAAAAACCCTACATTAATTGTGAATCATCCACTAATATTGGTTCGTTTGATCTTCTCGATAATTGGTTAAACCTGTAAATAAGGAAGGCGAGCTAGTGAGTGATGTAACCATGGTTTTGAATAATCTGATATGATATCGTTACGAACATTTGAAAGAATCTAGAGTTTCTTACTTCTCGAATGTATAAATTGTTTTAGAGATTTTAAATATGGAATAGAGAATACTGAAGCATTTATTGAGATTCTAAAATGCGTGATGAAAATGTAAAATTTTCAACGAACATGCAAATAGGCTTTTTCCTTCTTTTTTGTTTTCTTTTTTGGTTGGTGTTTTAAGCCCTTTCTAAGAGTATTTTTCCTCTTGATCTTGAACATAGCTAGCTAATGACATTGGAGAGTCTATTAAACGGAAGGTGGGGTGAAGTAAAATTGGAGGGGAAGAGAAGAGACTTGCATTGTTTGCCATGCCCCCCCCCCCCTCTTTGTAGCATGATAGAATCATTAATAAGATGCATAATGTATTGCATAATTAGGTTACTAGTCGTGTAGGTGTTAACGTTATTAAAGTTGATATAACAGATGGAAGGAACCAAAATCATAGAGCATGAAACATTGAAAGAGAAGTTATCGACCCTGATTGATGAGCACAATCAAGCTTCACATGATCCTTGCGGACAAGCAAGAGGGCAAAAAGACATTTTAGACTTTGGCACCATGGAAAACCCATCAATACCAAATCATGAAGACTGGGAGATTGACTCGTTAAAGTCTCATGAGATCGCGGCTTCACGATGCCCTTTGGTCCAACTTGAGCATTAGGATGGGCTTGGGGTTGCCGGCGACTGTACCAGGCTCAACAAGGAGTTAGGCACTGAAAAGGGTTTTTTTTTTTTTTTGGGGGGGGGGGGGGGGGGGGAATACATGGTTACATACTGTCACATGAGAATTGCGTGCTCTTCCGTGATTATCTAGTAACTCAGCTGGTAAAGTCTCTGAAAGTTTTTGTTAGAGGCCTGAGTTCGAATAATGTCTATACCAGCCTTTACACATCCCTTTAAACCAAAAAGAATTATGTACTCTCCTGACAACCTTGAGGTTTAGAGAGAAGGGGTATGATAATTAGATTTGCAGCTCTCGTTGTAAAACTATATCCTTGGGTCCTGTAAATATATGATATTTTGTAACAAACATAATAGAAGAGTTAGAGACATGAGCATGTAATTTTGTAGTTCTTGTTCAAGAAATTTTAAATATGAGTGCCAAGGGCTCGTCCTTCCAAAGCCCATAGTTTAATTTATCTCTCATATCGTATTAAAGCAGTAATGAGAAAAACCACCTTTTGGACCTGAAAGGGTAAGTAGTTTGTCGTAAGGAGGGATAAGAAGAAAAATCTTGTGATATGAAAGGGGGGTAAATCTTGGATCTGGTTTAAACCCCAACATCTTCTATTGAAGAGCGAGGTAGTTATCACTTGTTTCGAGTGGAGTTCCTAATTTTACACCATGTAGACACATACATGCACACATGTTGTAACGCCTCTGCCCCCATGATAAGAGTATTATATCGCTAGAATCCTTTGAAAGGACCCTTACAGTTAAATATAAGACAATTTTTCTTTATTTGCGAATGTGTATATATATTTTTTACAAGGGCTTCATGCTCCAACTATGAAGTCCACAAAAAGAAAAATAGACTTTAGACCCCCACGATTTTATATTCAATGGGGTCCTCATGACCCTCAGCATAAGTAACATAACAAAATATATGAGTTTTGGTGGGAGGCCGCTGAGGCCGATTCAGAGCATCTACTATATGCTCCAAAATGTTACAACTTACTAATATTACATTACTTTCCAATTACATAAAGGCAATGCACGCAAGTTACAAAAGGTACATCTTCAAATCCAAGCATCGACCTTCAAAAAACACATCATGCCACATACTTTAATCTTGTTGAGAATTTGAAGGGGAAAATTTTGGGAGATGGTGAGCAACCACAGCTTAGTAAGAGTTCTCACCCCCCAAAAGCAAAATAGTTTTTACACACAAAAAGTAATAGTAATAATAGAGTATTAACAGCAATATTATCACAGACAAATAAATCTTTCAAGTCATCGCAAACATTTCTTTCCTGAGCACAAATAATGCACTATTAAAACCCTGATGAACAACACAATTAGACTTGAGGGGTTAGAAAGAAAGGAAATGTGCACATTTCTCACATGAATAGACTTTTTCTCACAATCCAACTTTCTTTCGGACTAGAGATTTAGAAAATGATCATTAACACATCAGCGGGGATGTGATTGCGATCCATTAAGTAAATTGTGATGATGGATCCCTACTCAGTTGAGAGGCATCTTCAAGGGGTACCAACGAACTCTTCAACAATTCAGGAGCACTAATTTAGTATCTCTCCTTATGGTGGGTATAGCACGTGCTACAAAATGGTTGAGGTTAAACTTTAGCTGTTAATGAATCTATATCCATTAAATCGGAAGTGCAAGGTAGTACACACTTGATGGATTCACCTACATAAGGTATGGAAGTATGGCTGTTCTTTATGGAGGTTGGAGGGTCAGTCTCCTATAATATCCATGAGAATCGGACTGAGTGTACGAGCAGTAAAAGACATCGTAATTTGAGATTAGTGCGTGCCCAAGTAGCAGACTTATATCTCCCCATTGAGTTCAAAACTTGGTTCACTTGATAGGATGTTTGTCTCAAACTTGATGTCGCTATTTGTCAATTTAAATCGCTAGATATTAGCGATTATGCATTAATATCATATTTTGTTCAAATCAAAATTTTCGCCCGAATGAATGTGGAACTTTGTAGGGGGGTTGCTGGAAAAGTTTCAAAAGTTTGTAGTTTCTATAGAAAAGAGATCTTGTTTTGAAAGGACAAAAAAAGTGTCCTACATGGAAATTTCTCTATGTGAGCCCTCCCAACCACTTTGAATTAGAAAGCTATGGGTGGGTTTGGGAGTCCACACACGTGCAAGGTAGCTGCCGGCTGAGCCAGGCTAAGTCGGATGAGGATGTGGGTTAGGTTTTCCACCATTTTATTGCTGATCGCAATTAGTGTCTTGAAATTGCTTCAACAAGTAGTTTTCACTTGCAATGTAGTTCACGAAGCTTTGTTTGCTCACAACACTGATTTCCTCCTTCCTAGATCTAATTGCTTTCTTCTCAAGCTACTTGTTTTCCCAAAAAGTTCTAGCTCCTGCAAATTTATTTGGTCAGAGGAGGGGGGCTAATTTATTCAAATTACACACAGGAAAACTTCTTCTTTACTTCTGTTCTTCTTCTGGTTTTCTGGTTTGAGCCATATCATTTTAACTCCAGCAGGCTAATTGAACAAGATTGGCAGGAATAATGTCATCCTGGGGAGCGACTGCTAGTGAAGACTTTGCACCCTGGCTAAAGCAAAATCGCTTTCAGGACAGTGTCCGGGCCACGCCACATTACTTTCTTCATGTTCTTCATTCAGATCTGCTGCCGTTTGATCTTGGTTAATTCAAGCAAAGTCTTTTCTTTGGTGCCATTATTGTTGTTCAATATTTTCAACATTTTATAGGCATGCTTCTTGTACTAATTAATAGCTTTTTTGGGGGGGGGGGGGGGGACTGTTTGCATGCACTTATAATTGTGTTCTAGTTAGCTAAGGTTATTTTTAGGTGTCTGATAGGGACAGTTTGATATGATACGCCAAAGTGAAAATCCCTGCAAGATCAAACGGACAACTACACATACAAAAATTATAACCTCTCCCAACTACTTATTATCACTACTTCAATTAAAAAAACAAAGGTGCATGTTGTGAGTATATCACCCTCATTAGCCTTATGCTAGAGTGGAAATCCTTGGAAGATCAAACCAACAACTATACATAAAAAAATTACGAGCTCTGCCAACTGCTTCTCACTACATCAATTAACCCCGAAAAAAAAAGGTGCATGTTGTGATTATATCATCCTCATCAGCCTTTCCCATTAGTCTAGGCGTTAGATAAGACCTATTCCTTGTCCATTGGAGTTGACTTTCCTTCCCTAAGGAAAGAAATAGAAGTAACAAGATCCAAAACAAAAGTCGCTCTAATTAATTTACCGATTAATGATAATATGCCCACACATAGTTATATCCATTAATTAGGCTAAAAAAAATTACGTTCGGAAATTTTTAACAGGTATCATCATTTTATGTTGTATGTTAATATCAATTCATCGAATTAAAAGATTCATTAGGAAGTTACTATGATCCATACTGGTACATTAATTGAACCGATTGCATATAAAAATGACATCTTTTAAATTTAAATATTTGGCAATTTGTAGTGTTACTTTTTTTTTGACTATATATTTGTACGTAATGTTACTTTGGTTTAGGGCCGGCAAAAAAACCTGTACCTGCCTAGAACCCGTACAATCCACGCAATGGGTATGAGTATGGCTAGTGAAAATGAAAAAAAATGGGTATAGGGTGGGTATTGATAAAATGGGTATGGATATGAGTTTGAATAGAGTATAGATTCTATCCGCTCCATACCCATTTGATTAATATCTACCCCATACCTGCCCCGTACCTGCTCCATATAAAACTCATATCCGTTTATTTAAAGTTTTAATTTGTTACTTGTACATGAATATTTTGCTAGTTGCTTTGAATTGTTTGATTCAAGACTTTTGTGGGACATTTTGTTAAAATTTATGATTGTCAAGTGCTAATTTATTGCTTTGATTGACAAACTTTAGTTGTATTCGGTGTGATATGATGTATTGTTGGAAGCTAATTGATGTTAATGTGACATATTGACTATTTGATGTCGAATATAGGTATGAAATGGATTTAATTATTTTTTATTTATACGTACCCGAATTAAACACACATATCCACTATACCCAGTGGATATGGGTATAGGTATAACTGTATAACACCTGAGGAGTATGGGTGAAGGTATGGCTAAATCCGCCCCATACCCACCTCATTGCCACCCTACTTTGATTATGCCAAATGTCTATGTATCCTTGTTATCAACAACAACAGCAAACTATGAGGCTGCTCACATGAACTCCTTTCTCTGTGCGACAATTGAGCTTGTGATTAACTTATTAGTATCTCACCACCTGCCGCTAGCTGGTAGTCATGCATAATCAGCATCTCATATTTAATTTATTATACTTGGGTAATCAGCATGATATAATTAGATAATTGTTAATCTAGCTAATTGATCCTTTGGATTGTGATGCCCAATCCCCCACAACCCTCACGCTTTGGAGAGCATCATCATCTTGTTTTATATTGGCTTGCGCTCTTCGTTTGGTCATCCTGCATTCGTGGCTTTCAGCCTCGTGCATACCACTGCATGGCACGCGCCCTCCCTTGTTCTGCACTCCCTGGTAATGTACATGTTAGAGACTGTTTAATTTTATGTAAGCTGGATTTTTTATTTTTTTTTGGTTTTTTGTTCTTTAACTCTCAATTTCATTGGAGTTGAATTATTATTGATTTATGAAGAGATCAAATTCTCCGGTCACGATTTTCCCTATTTACAAAACTTTTGAAACCTCACTCAATGGAAATAAGAGCCAAATCACTTGGACAGATATATATTGGTATATGAGCTTTAATCAAACATATAATGCATACAAGTAAAGTGAGATTTTTCAACCAAAATCAATTGATAATGGGTAAAAGTAACTCAACAAGTTATATACCACACATACAGTATCATATTTTGCCAACGTACCAAACAGCTTCGGTTTCACATCTATAACGCATGCATTTCATGCAACTGTCATTCGAGATTTTGAAGATTATACAATATTTATTTATTTATTTTAAAAAAGTCTTTAAGTATAATATGGTATACACATATTCATGCTGATGGTATTTATAAAATCAAAACATAATATATTAGGACCTCAATATTAACCATTGAGTCAAATTCTTATAGCTATAATATTTTTTTTGGGTTAAAGACTCATAATAATAATTAAGTGTAACCAACTGTATATGTTCTAGATATATAACATAATTGTGAAATTTTTGGTTGTTAATACACTAAAGGGTTGAATTCATAGTTCGTCGATATTGTCTTTTATGTCTCATTTCAAAAAATAATATGTAAGTATTAGATCGATCATGATTTAAATGCAATCATCCTGTACATACATATATATATATATATATATATATATATATATATATATATATATATATATATATATATATATATATATATATATATATATATATATATATATATATATATATATATATATATATATATATATATATATATATATATATATATACACACCCCTACATACACACATATATGTATAAACGAGTTCGAACACTGCGGTTGTGACACTTGTCTTGTTAATCATTTATTAAGATTTTATTTAAAAATAAACAATATATGATTTAAAATCATCATGATGAATAGTATCTTCTCAACAACTTCAATGAAGAAAAAAGAAAATAAATTATAAATATGTTAACATTATTAGTTCTAAAAATTTAAATTATAAGGTCAATTATAATTTTTCTAAAAATATTTTAATTAAAATATTTAAACAAACCGTACGTAGTACAGATTTAAGGGCTAGTATCCTTTGTAGTTTAAGAGTTCCCATGGGCACACCATGAGTCTCCCCACAAGCCCACACAACCCTCTCCTATTACTAAACATTAAGTATGATCATTTTCATGACGACTTCACTCCTAATCTAGTAATTAACTAATTACCTCTAGTCCTTGCGCTTCAATAGTGATGCATTTACTAAAATATATAGTCAATTAGGTACTGATTGAACTCAGCAACAAACCCTTGTATATATAATTAGAGACTCCAGTTACTTGAAGCACCTTTGAATCGATCGGTACCTCTCCCCACCAAAAAAAAAAAAAGAAAAGAAAAGAAAAATGTTGGCAGTTTCTAATTCTGCGAATTTGCTTCAGAATTTTGGGTGGGAATTTCCTGATTATTATCCAACAGAAATAATTGGTGGAACCGCAGGGCAACAGCAGCAACAACAACAGCAGGGTTTTGCTAATTTGAACAACTTCAACTTGTTTGATTCTTGTGGTGTTAGTGATTATCCCCTCCTTCAAGACCACGACATTGATGGTGGACTAGGAGAATCGCCACTGTTGAGCGGATCAGGGTCAGGGGATGATCATGATCATCAACTGGGTGATGCCGTGTTGGCTAAGAAAAGGCTCCATCATAATGCCAGTGAGAGAGATCGTAGGAAGAAGATCAACTGCTTGTATTCCTCCCTCCGTGCCCTGCTTCCTGCTTCTGAGCTCACGGTATTTTGTTTGTTTGTTTGTTTGTTTTTTTTGGGGGGGGGACCTTAGTAGAGCTAACATCCAGCCGTTGAACTAATTTGAGACAAATCCCTATGTTTGTACTAATAATTAATTTTCATCCCATTAGAATTAAATTTAATACCATTAATTGAAATTAGAGTTGCAAAAGTTTACCCGACACGAACCTGACCCAAAATTACTGAGAGAAACACGAACTCAATGCGAGCCAAATTGATTTTGACCCCCAGTTGACGTGTGTTTACCGTTTGCCTGAAAACATGTTATTTTTCAATTTTGAGCAGATTTAAACTATTTTTAAGACCGATATGAAACTGACCCGCTTATGATGTAAGTTGACTTGACTGGACTTGTTTCCCGACTCTAAGTGCAATTCGATCAAAATGGTGATACCAAGATACATAACCACCCACCTAAAAATATATATAATTGACTATCACGTCAACATCTTTACCGAATAATGTCTTTTTCTATCAACTGCAGAAAAAATTGAGCATTCCGGCCACAGTTGCTAAGATACTGAAGCACATACCAGAACTACAAAAGGAAATAGAGGATCTCACCCACCAAAAACAAGAGCTTTTATCAAAAACATCTGCATTCCAAGAAGATGATCAAGGTGAAGAGGAAAAACCATGTAAAAAATCAAAGATCAGAAAGGAGATCAACTCGTCATTAACGTGTTCTATTTCAATAGAGGAGGTGGGGGAGAGGGAAGTAGTAATCCACATATCAACTTCTCAAAGAATCACATCCTTGCCTGAACTGCCTCTACGACTGGAGAAGGCTGGTTTTCTTGTCATCCAGGTCTCCTCTTTCCAATCTGTTGGAGGGAGGGCTTTCTACAATTTACATTTAACTGTAAGTATCTCTGTCTTAATTTTGTCATTAAGAGTATAATATTTCTTCATTTTATATATAGTGACGGATCTAAAAATTTAAATAACGATGTTACTCACTATATACTTTAATCACACCTCTTGCATATTGAGACTCTAGGAAGTAACTTGATATCGATTCAAAATTTTAGCCCAAAAAAATAAAAAAACATATAATAGGTTTTAATAGCATATGGGTCTTTTTTCCTTCCCCTGGTCCACAATTAACATGCATATTGTGGGACATTGAGTAGATACTTCACTGACTAGTAATTTAATATTGTTCAACTGGTGTATAAATATAAGATAATTCAGAACACAGTGGATAAAATTAGGACTTAGGGTACGGTAAAATGTAAAATTAGTAGTAATACTAGGGTGAATTCCGTGCTTCACCCGAATTTTTATTAATGTTTATTTAATAATAATGAAATAAAAATAATTTATCATTGTTAACATCTAAGATGCACTATAATATACAAAAATTATAGATACAAATAAAATGTTTAAATAAATATAAATAAAATTATAATAATTAATGACATGATAGTAATTTGTCATTTTACACATCATATTTTTAATATACTTGGTTCATGATTTCAATATTAGATTTTGCATGAATTCTAAGAAAAATGCTAACACAAAAATGAACCTATAATCTATTTATATTTGTGTTAAATAGAAAAGTGGATTTATGTTTCATTTTAGTCATGTGACACATGTATGTGTATTACCTAAAAAATAATCATAATAATATATTAATAGTTTTATTGTTTTATATCATTTTATAGTGAAGATATTTTTGACTTCTCAAAACTATTTATTATAAGCTAAATTTGATATTGAAACTATCTTTTATTTTAAATTTTAGTATTAAAAGAGCACATTAAATCTTTATTATTGTGCCACCTAGGATTAAAGAAAAATTTCTTAAAAAAGAAGTTAGCTAATAATAATGGAAAAGAAGTTAGCTAATAATACTGGAACACTTGTCAATTTACCATTAACCCACTCATCCCATTCACTTTTATATTATACATGATGATTTTGGTATCTGCCTTACCTTTTTCGTACTTATGTGAAAATTTTAAAGATGTGGATTTGAATTAAAAAGTCCATAATCCCTGCTTTAACCATACAATTTGATTTCGTGGCTCTAATTGACTTACAAGTGTATATGTGTATTTCTAAAACAGATGGAAGTTTCGAATATTATGAAGCACGAAACGTTGAAGGAAGAGCTGTTAACTATGATTATGAAGCAGAAATAATTCAAGCAGCAGGTCAAGCTCCAGAGATGACAGATACATATGCATCATTCTCCCTCCACCAATATTTTATATGTACACTTCAAATGTTCGGCTTTTAGGGCATGCCTGTTGCGTTCCTTAGCACTTTAATCATTTTTGTCTTGTAAATATATCTAACTTTCTATGCTGGCCAGCTTGAAAGTTTCAGGGTGAAGCAATGTTGGCCGGTTGGTCAGCAATAGCACTTGCCACCCCCCCCCCCCCTTCCTGGGTTCAATCCTGGGGCACAAATTTAACTTTGTGCACAAATTTGTGTGGGAGGCTTGTGTTCCTGGGCTCCTACTTGTGCTTTGACATCCTCTCACTGGCCCATTACGACTCTCTAAGTACCTTGAAATAGGGTCCCAGTAAGCTGGATTCGCTTACCTATCAATCTTGAAACAATTGCATGTCACTCCTTTTTGTAAAATACTAATAGGATTAGAGAAGTGATGATCACATATGAAGTTGGATATATATATATATATATATATATATAGATATATATATATATATATATATATATATATAATATATTATATATATATATATTTATGATGTATGTATGTATGTGTGTATGTATATATATATATATAATATATCATATATATATATATATATATATATATAATATATATATATATATATTATATATATATATATATATATATATATGTGTATATATATAACCACACACACAACACAATATATATATATATATAAGATATATATATATATATATATATATATATAATATATATATATATATATATATATATATAATATATATTATATATATATATATATAGCCTTGATGTAATTAGAAAAGCCTAATTTTTTAGGCTAAATCCTTTTAATGCATTTTTTTTTGCGGTTGTTGTACTCTTTCTTTTAAAAATGTAATTACTTTGTTAATTATGTATTTGATCTATACATTTTTGGAAATATATTAATTATGATCAACTCTCATGTCAAGATTTAGTAAAATAGAGGATGATATCGGCCATTTTTTAAGTGCATGATGTGAGGTTGGGGGGGGGGGGGGGAGGGGTTATTCCAAGTCAATTTTTTAGCAAAAAATGGGGTAAATATTGACTTTTTAAAAAAATTTTTACGTGTATTTCTAATTTGTCTACCCGCTTTCGAAATTAATGCCTGAAAGTTCTAATACTTTTTTCTTCTTTATTTCTGTTGTTTATTTTTTATGGAATGAATCATCTCGGGATCGATCTGAACCTGACTCTCCAGAGGGTTCCAAGACTTTCATGCACACTCTTTCATGGCATATACATAACAATATCTTACCAATAACATGTACACTAGATCAGTGCAGGTTTTGCATTAGCATCCCTCATATTTACAACTTTAATTTCTCAATTATAACATTTTCTATTAATTTTGACCACTCACGAATTTTCAGTATTATATAATTTAAGTGATATTCCAGCTAGAGTTTGAAAAACATCGTAATAAATAACCGTTTTGCGGTTGTTTGATGTTATTGTGTGAGCAATCTTATCGTATTTTTGTGTCTTTGAGTGCGATCAAATAATGGCAATTAGATCCTCTTTTACCCACTTTTTTACTAAAAAACACTCTTGCACTCAAACTTATCCTTCTCCCATGTCCTCTCTCTTCTCTTTTTGACCTTTTTTTATTCGCTCAAGCAATGTTTAAAGTATAAAGACCCTAACCACTGATAGAAGGGGTAGTTGAGGCAATTCAAAGCTACTTTAGTTGTTATGTCATTATCTCACCGGAGTTGGGTCCCACATTAAACGTGCCTCAACAGTTGAGTGCTGTGAAAACTAAATAGAATTGTCAGGTTAAAAAAAATTTAATGTCGAGAACCTAAAGTGTGTTAAAGTGCAAAAAAAACCCCACCTTTACAAATTATGATATATCTATTGATTTCTTCTTGATGCTATTGTTGCAAACTAACAGTTTAAATGAAAAAAATCTATTGATCGATCTATTTCATCGTAGTTGCCTTTTACAGTGAGGATGTCTCATTGATATAAAGTTATTTTTTAATTTGAATTTAGATTATAGATTTATTTGAGATCGACGGTGAATTACAGTTTAAAGAATTTATCCTTTCTTTCTAGCAAAAAGGAGATTATTCTTAAGCATATTAATCAGTGATATAGTTTAGCTTTTATGTGAGAGCAAATAATATGTTCATGACCAATTAGTTCGGGAGGAATTGAATTAAAAATTCAAGCCGATCGACCTAGGTGGTTATGTTTATTCATTCATGTAATATTTTAATTTTTATGTGATATTCATTCATGTAATACCTTAGGATGAATTTTTTTTTTTTTCCAACTTTTTTTACGGGTTGAATGGTGAAGGATTAACCAAATATATGATATCCATGGCTTCCACTAATTTAATTTGCATAGGCTTTCCACGTGTTTAGACGAGCCTCTTCTTACTCTCATCGTTACTGGCTCGTGGGAGGCTCATGCATGGCACACTCCCGATGCCATCCATAAAATATTTCACTTGGATTAAGTTATTACATTAACTAATTAAGCGGCATAAGGAAATCATCTTTTTAATAATAATCTGTATAACCATCACTTTCCAAAAATGAATAATGATATTCATGATGGATTGGTAAAAACTGACATCGGACTTAAAAATTAAAATGAATAATGATAACCGAGTTGAACTAGCTTCCTTAATAATTAAGAAAATAAATTATATAATAATAAAAAAAAACTAATTGAGTTTTGCCAAATGTATGGTCAAAAAAATGATCAAATGGTAATTTAGATAGCTAGATAGGATTGAATTTAATGTGACAAGACTTAAGTTGGAAAAAGGGCAAAAAGCTAAAGTTTATTATAGTACTTGGACCAGGTAACCGTGTACAGAGAGCGGTTCCGGTTCGAAACTTCCAAGGCCCACAACCAGACCCGGTTGTTATCGGGTCTTGGATTTTGGAACCAGTCCCGGTCCCAGTTGAACTGGATCCGAGTTCGGATTCATTGGGTCCGAACCAAGGCCGGGACCGAATTTGAGTATCCAATTTTTTTGCTCAGCCCTACTCAAGACAGAGTTGACCTTACACATCCCGATGCTAGGTGGCGTCTAGCGATTGTGATTATCCTCTTGGGAAGGTTTTAATCTCTTGCTTGTTGCTCTAAATTCGTGCACAAAACTGATTGCACGCATATAACGCAGCGCCAAATTGCTCGCCTTCCTTCCAAGCAGAGCCTTATTTGTGGCGGATTCATGCTTCGCATAGGATGGTCATCATCTTCTCCCAATTAACTTCATCTTCCCTTCTGTAGTTGAGAACACAAAGTACTAAGGACCAATGAAGTACTTACAATCATCACCCGATGAAATGGACTTCACTCGTGTTGAGTAGCTTTTGTGATAAGTAGGGTGAAAAATTTATTGTCCTCAGGGGCGATATTAAAATCTAGTCATTTGATAGTTAATCTAATACGTGTCTAAATTAAATTAAAGTTAGAGACAATTAGAACATGCTTAAATCAACTAATCTAATACCAGTCCTAGACAATTCATGATTATTTAAGCTAATTAAACCCTAGTCCTACTCTAAACATGCTTAATTATGATTAACAAACAAAACTCACAATAAACTAAGTTAAGAAAAGCATGGATCCAAATATATAGTAACAATTAAAAGTCAAACAACTGACTACTGAAAGCATTAAACTAGCTAATTCCAGAGTAGAGAGAGAAAGGTTGCATCAAAACTTGAAATCGAACATTGGAGATTGGGCCTTCATAGTTCGAGCAAGGGGGAAGAGTGTTGTTTTCCACCTTTTCCTACTAATCTAACTCAACTACTCCTAGTATAACCCATTATGGGCCAAAACTTGAGCTTGTAAAAATGAAGTTTTAAACTTTAATTTCAAAAGAGGGAGAAAATTAGGCATTTGCAACATCTCAAGAAAGATTGGAGAGACTAAGAATAGAAGAAGATGATAAGATGAGATTAGGAAATTATTTTATCAACTTCAAAGCATAAACCAATTACAAAATAGGCATCAAAGCATTAAATAAGAACAAAAGTAAGGCAACGCATGAAATTGCAAGAAGATGACGTAAAGAAGGGAGAGAAAGCAAAATTCATTAGGTTGAAAGCTTTAATAACTTGATTGTGGCTAAAAATTAAACTAATTCTTCACTAATCCACTAATAAGTACAACCTAAGAATAAGAATACACAACAGATTGGGTTGGGTCAGACTAGGCCAGTTCATTAACTACATGAGCTGGAATGGGTCCAGTACATTTGTTAATGGATTGGGCTGGATTATGGGTCAAATGAACCCGGCCCGCCCATGACCACCTAAGGAGTGCTTTTGGTTAGTTAATTTTCCAACTAACGTATTTGTAATTTTCCAAACAAATTAAACTAGTCTAAATTCAAAGTTAGAAAATACACAATCAAGCTAATAAATGGATCAGGTCAAGTCGGCTCATTGGCGGCCCGCTTTGAGCCCATTTAAAAACGGAACAAACTTGTACAAAACAACGGTCTATAATATTTATTGTTATGTACACAGTGTTAGCAATGAGGTTAACTAATTGGAACATGTGAACTAGTGTGTCAATTAGGTTAAAAAATAATGGGTTACTAAACGGGCCGTTATGGGCCGCCCAGTCCGGGCCGTTAATATGCCTTAATGGGCTGGCCCATTAATGGCCCAGTCCAGTATGGATCCGGCCCTTTATTAGCCCTATTTTAAATGAGCCGACTGCTTAACTCAATGGATACCCAGTCCGTTGCCCACCCCTACCTAAGAACCCAAAAACTAAGCTAAACCTACTTGAAATCTACTCAATCACAAATGAGGAAGAACGAATTTACATAGGTCCTGCATAGTGACTTTGGCACAGCCATGCCTTGTGGCATGGGTAGACTATTCCAAATCTCTAAAAGAAGAAAAGAGTGCGAAAATTGGGGTGTGGCATGGGTAGTTGGCACAACCATGTCAAATTTGGCATTGGTAGTTGGACACAGATCAGTCAAAACTGACACTGGCAGTTGGTCTCGAGCTTGCCAAAACTGGCACTAGTAGCTTTTGTCTTCCTCCCAACCTTCTTGAACTTGAATCCCAAGCCTCTTTTGTTACGTGTTCGGACTCCATTAAACCTCAAAAGCTCCGAGATTGCTCGCCTTGAATTATTTCTTATAAAAGGAACACAAAATAAAAATAAAAATCCTACATTAACCATTATTAAAAACTAAAGTCTAGATAAAACGAGGTATACAACATCACATTTTGCACCCGAACAACTCCCATACTTTTGCCACCAAAGACTCTCAATAAGAGCATGAATATGTATTTGTTTCTTCAAGCGCACACTTACACCATATTTCACTGCAAAACTAGGAACGCAACTAACAACTTTGGGCCAAGGATGTTAAGGCGCCAAACCATCCTGTCACTTGATCAATTCACACTCAATGAGAACAGTCTTAATAAGTTCCAAATCCACATGCAAAACGATCAAATTCAACATGTCCTTCTTCCAAATCTCAAGGTCCCCATCAATAAAATCCTCAACTCTTAACAAACAAAAAGAGGGGGTAAAAAGGTGTAATTATTTTCGAGGGCAGATCCAATATGAATGCAGTGGTGTAATTATTTTTGGGAATTAAATTTCATTTATTATTCGTTTTTACACATGTGGGATATGAATTGAGATGCCATGTTTTAGTCTTGTGATTTTGGAAGGCTTGGACGTCAACATGTCCTTGGGGATGTGGAGATCAGTTTGGTTTTTGGGCTTTTTTCAAGTAAGCCCAACACCGGGTTGAAGTTATCGAAGTGTTCGACATGAGGTACCCAATGCGTCACTTTATCATTGTGTAGTATTATTTCTGACACCCCTCTCCGAAATTCCTGACTTCGCCACGGATTATTTTGAAACAGGAAAGGCGAGGCAACCACCTCAGCTCTCAATATTCAATGAAAAACCGCCCCCCAGATGCCACCTAGTGCCTCGCTCGATGATCCATTTCACTTCACATAGGCTCCTCTAGGTATAGGTTGGGCGATGGCCAAACTATTGTAGTCTCAGGAGTATGTTGCTTTTATCAACCTCCACACAAGTGATCCCTTATGTTAGCAGGCCGCCACGACTATCTAGCCAAAGAGTTTTGTTAAAAGCATTTAAAGCACAAACTACCTTCCAACTCTCACTTTCATAGATGATCCCTGTCAACTAGATAAAGCTTCTAGGATTTCAAAGAGGGATGTCCTCGCCAAAAACTATTACTGTCGGATTGGATGTCACCACAAAACTCCATAGGTATTTTGAAGATATTCATAATGTAAGTCGGGGTTGCTTGAACCACCTATTTTTCTAGCACTTCCTCACCCACCTAGATCGAAGAGATATTTGTCCACCAACCATTCAATTTTTTAATAACCCTTTCTTTCAGCTGGGAAAAAAAAAAAAAAAAAAAAGACGACTTCTTCTTAGAACGACCCACTCTTGCAGGAGCCCCAAATATTTTTCATGGGCTAGGACTTCCCTAATGTCAAGAGTGATGAGAATGCTATCTTTGACGTGCTGGGGCGTGCGACGTGCTTCTATTGAATTCGATGTGGGCTTGCTTGCTACTTGCTATTAATGTCTTTTAGTATTATAGATGTTTCAATACTTGCAGTCACCTGCCATATACTTTTACATATAAAGCTACTTGGTGTTAGTATCATGTGCTTATATTTCCTAACTTGCTTCAAACTTTTTACTTGACACAAAATGTTTTTTGAAAATTTCTGCGTGTCTCTTGAAATCGGTCACTCTACTCACTCTACTTGTAGAAATATACATGTTGGTTAATGCTATGTATATCTAACTCTTCCATAGTTCGCACAAAAGAATGACGCACACTGAGAATTGTTGTTTAATGAAAAGTTCAAATTTTGATTTGAAAAAAATATATGATATTAATGTTCTAAATTATGTGAGAACTGAATCAACTGATTGTGCATTGCTGATGGGCTGGCAAATGGGCCTGACGACGTTGGATATGAGAACCGGAGAAGGTCACCTCACCTCAACGAGGATGGGGTTTCCATGTTTGATTATCAAGAAATGACCCCTCCTTTTTCTGGGATTTATGGATTGCTGTTTTTTTTTTTTTTTTTTTTTGTTGGTTTTTGCCTTGATCGAAAGGATTGCTGAACTAAACAGGTGCTTTGCCTAATTGCATGGGGTGGAGATGACCTTGGTTGGTAAAGAGCTTTTGATGTGGGGGAGAAAGGGTTTTTTGGAGTTTAGTTGTTTGTCTTTAGTCAAATATCTATTTAGAGTGTTTGGTTGATTAATTTTTCGGATTTATCCAAAAATTTCTTTTGCAAGCCATTTGTGATATTTTTTCACTTTGTTTTTTATGCTTTTGATTAAAATGACGATATTGACCCAATCTTTGAACAAAGTTATTTCAATATCATTCGTAGAATAGAATAGTTAATAGGATTACCTGACCAGACTTCTTCTGGAATTTTGAAGTCAATAGACGAGTGTGGAGAACGGTTTACCAAATAACAGGCCGTTGAAATAGCCTCTGCCCAGAAATCACGACGATGCCACAAGTTGGCGTTGGAGAGCATACAGCGAACTCTTTCAAGTAGAGTCCGATTGATACATTCTGCAACTCCATTTTGCCGAGGCTTTCCGACTAGGGTCGTATGTCTGGTGATATCTTAAGTGGCGTAGAACTCGTTAAAATCAGACTCATAGAACTCAAGACCATTGTCAGTCCAGAGTTTCTTTATCTTTCTCCCAATCTGGTTCTCTACGAGGGCTTTGAATTTCTTGAACATGGGAAAAGCCCCGTTTTTCTGCCTCAAAAAATAAACATAGACACTTCAAGAAAAATCATCTACAAAGGTCAGCATATAACGTTTCCTCCAATAAAAGGAATTCTAGGCGGACCCCACAAGTCAGAATGTATATAATCAAGGGTACCTTTAGCACGGTGAGCAGCAGTAGAAAAATTGACTCTCTTTTGTTTTCCAAAAACACAATGATCGCAGAAATTACGTTTTCCCGTACCTTCGCTACCAAGTAGACCTCGCTTGCTTAGAATTGTCATTCCCTTCTCACTCATGTGGCCCAAGCGAGCATGCCACAATTGAGTAGAAGCTACTTCGGATGAGGGATTGGTGACTGCAGCAGAACCAGTCACTGTGGAACCTCAGAGTATATAGACACTCCCACATCTTACTCCTTTCATAAGAACCAACGCATCCTTGGAGATCTTTAGGACTCTACCTTCAGCGAAATACTTGCACCCGTTGGATTCGAGGGTGTCAAGTGAGATAAGGTTGCACTTCAGGTCAGAAATGTGACAGACATTGGAAAAGAGTCCTCAGCACATCGTCGTGGGTCTTGATCTGAACAGTGCCAATACCTGCGACACTACATTGGGCGTTATTGCCCATGAGAACGACACCTAAATTCAGCGGTTCATATGTTGAAAGCCAGTCCCTATGGGGATACATATGATAGGTGCAGCCGGAATCCATAACCCACTCAGTAGCACCTCTGCTGTCAGTTGTGGTGACTAGTAAGATATCACCATTTGACCCAGAGTCAACAACTGCAGCTTCAGCAGGCTGATTGCTCTTCTCTTTCCGTTTCTTCTTGTTCTTCAGTTTATAATATTCCGCGACCAGATGCCCTGGCTTTCTAGAGTATTTGCAGACTTTGCCGAATTTACGGCCTTTCGACTTCGATCTGAAGTTTCTCCTATTTGTACCCTCGTTTTCAGAGGATCTTACTCTTACAAACAAATCTTTTGCTTTGTTATCAGAACGCACTTCAAGATCAAACTTTTCTTTGGATAGTAAGTTAGACTTAACATCCTCAAAAGATAAAGTGTCACTGTTGCTATATAACAAAATTTCCTTGAAGTGTTTATAGGAGGGGGGCAAAGAGACAACCAGCAATATAGCCTTATCCTCATCCTCAATCTTTACATTCATACTTTCCAGATCAATTAGAATTGAGTTAAAATCATCAAGATGTTGTTGTATAGGAGTACCTTCTGCCATGGAACAGGTGTACAAACGTTCCTTGAGATGAATCTTGTTTGTAATGCTTTTCGTCATGTATAAGGACTCTAGTCGAAGCCAGAGTTTCGCCGTGGTAATTGCATTGAGAACTTGACGAAGGACATGGATTGCCAGGCACAACTGAATCGTCGAGAGGGTCTTCTCATCAAGTTCTTCCCACTGGTCGTCTGACATGGTTTCAGGTTTCTTCGTCTTTCCACCAATAGCCTTTTTCAACCCATTCTGGGTGAGAATGGCAATCATCTGGACCTTCCAGATGTTGAAGCTCATCTTGCCATCGAACTTGGGAATATCGAACTTTGTGACAGCTGTCATTCAATAACCAATGTTCTAATACCACTTGTTAGGAAAATAATAGTTGAAATTTGAGCTTAGTAGATGCGGAAATGATAAAGGATGTATATATTAGAGAATATAAAACAAGATCCAAAAAAGATAATTGTAGGCACATGATTTTTTATATGGAAACCCAAATCGGGAGAAAACTACGGGCGGGAACAACGGCACAAAATCCACTATGATATGAGTGAGTACAAAACGATCTCAAAGCAAATGCTCAAAGAAGAGATCAACAAGAGAGATAAAGATCTCAAGAAAAAAACGCCCAAGGAAGATATCAATTACAATGAAAAATCTCTCAATACTAACTCTCAATAAATTGTGGAATAAAAAAGGAAAGTGCCTAGAGGCACTCCCAAATGTCCGCTCCAAATAAGGTTTAAACAACCTAGTATTTATAGAGAAGCCCCAAAGGCACCAAGGGTTTAACCCTAACCCCAAACATATATCTTGATCACCAAACATCATCTTCATAGAAAAAATTAAGTTACATGTTAGATACAATGATTGATTGATAAATAGAACTTAATTCTGGTTAACCTTTTTTTATAGTTCTTTTCATCCAAAGATTTCACTATAGTTACATGTTAGATACAATGATTGATTGATAAATCGCTTTCAGATTTCCACCATACGTATTTACTCTTATATAATCTATCTTTATATGCTATTATTATTCTGTTGATTTTATAAGTGGTTATCAACTCTCATAGATTCCAAACAAAACATGAAAAAATTAAGTTAACAAATTAAAGGGAATCTGCAAGATGATGAAGGACCTAACCTAACTTTTGTGATGGCTGATATGATGACCGCATCATCCATCGCATTATCACAAGTATTATATTATATAATCATGATTTGTTGTTTTAAAAGTCTGACTTTTTAAATTATTATTTTTATGTGATATGAGTGGTATATGGTAATCATAAATAGAAATTGTAATAAGCGCGTGTAAACACAAATTTCGAGCCTGCAATCAATTAGACAAGAAATTGAGCAACAAAGTGAATTTTTTTTGTATTTATATCAAAGAATCGGTACAATCTCTGTATAGCTGTTGCAAGAACAAGTATAACAAGTCCTCTGATTCAATCTCCTTGAGTGAGTTTGAATAAATTTGATCCTGAGAGAGGGCCTATGAGGCTTAATCTCAGTCAGGATGTGAGTTTGAATCTCTACCAGTAGACGGCACGTATTTGGGATGTTTGTTGTCCTCTGCTAGAGAGAATTCTTGAGCTCTTGTGATTTCTCCCCAGAAAAATCCTCTTTCAAATGGGAGGACTATTTTCCTTTTTATAAAGGAATGACATGAGGATTTCCTATTAATTATCTCTCAAAAGAAAAGGAATAATAATTTATTTTCTGCATCATTGCGACACGTGACGCTTTTTGATTGGTCGTTATAATTATTCATCAAATATTTAGTTTAACACTTGGCAGCGTATAATTGGGCGAAATATAGGATCTTCCACATGGCGGGTCTTAATTGGACGGATTTTTTTTTTTGCCTCTTACAAATGCCCCATTCGAGACCTAGCTGCGTAAACAAAGTTTTAAACGTCTCCGGCCCCCCCTTTTTTTTTTTTTTGAAGTAGCTGGGTCTCGAATATTCGACGGATAGACCTGATCGTTTTTTTTTTGGGGGGGGGGGAACTTGGCTGTTTCGTTACTGTGCCACATACAAGGCACGTGATGCCCAGCAACTGGCCCCCTTTTCTTCAGTGCAGCCACCACTAGAGCCTCTGCTACTCAGCCCTTCTTTTTCCTCCCAGGTCGCTGCTCATTCTTCTTCTCCCTTTGTTGACGCGATACACGCGATCTTCTTTTACCCGTGATAAGGAAATTATTACACAGCATACATTAACATATATCGAAGAAATAATTTCTTTCCTAAATTATCACTATTTCCCATAATTTTTGTCTGCAAAGATGTCATGCTGAAGATTTTCTTGCTGCTTGATTTGTATATATCCCATATTTCCCATGCTTAAGTTGTGTTTAATCAAGCTGCTGTATTGAACAGGGCCCTCTTCCCGACAGCTACGATCGATCCTTGTTTGATTCCCCCAAGAATCCTCTTTCCGCTAGTACCAAAATTCGGTGTGGGTCAACGAAGAAGAAGGCAAGAAGGTTGTTGTCGAACGAGGGACTAGAAACGGATCCGGAGTCATCGAGAGGAGGAGCTAGACCTGTAAAACCTCACTTTCTTCTTCTTCTCTTTTACTGCTCTGCTTCTCTTTTCTTTTTTTTTTTTTTTTTGGAGCCCTCGATTTCGTGTGCTAAGAAATAGGGGGGGAAAAGAGAAACAGAGGGGGGAGTAATGTGAGTAACTGTATTATTTTTTTTTTTATTTTCTTCTTTTTGGTATTTTCATGGCCCTGCATCAATGGCTCTTCTCGTCGCACGACTGAAGCTTGAGGAAGAAAGATTACATGTACGACACAGCGCCTCTCATTTAATGAATGCAAAATTTCTCCAGGGTGTTGGTCTCATAACACCTAGTCGTAATTCCTCTTGTCTTTTTTTTGTTTTTTTTTTTTTTTTTTTGGGGTTTTTTCATGCTGGCACGGTGTGTTTTTTTTTTTTTTTTTTTTGGGTGTGTGGGCATGCCGTGGGATTCTATGATGCTTTTTTTTTTTTTTTTTTTTGGTTTGTATTTTAAGATAACCCCTTTTCTTTCTTGTGCAAATTTGCACGATAATTTGTTGTTGTTAACCTTTGAATGTATAACCCTTCTGGGTGCATCAACGGGTTAACTTTGAATACTCCTAAGGCGAATTTTCCAAAAGCAAAAATTCTAAAGAGACGAATTTGATTCAATCTCGGTTAACCTTTGAATGTTTAACCCTTTTGGGTACATCAACGGGTTAACCTTGACTTCCCTCCTAAGGCGATCTTCCGAAGGTGAAAGTTTTCGAGAGGCAAATTTGACTTGGCGCCGGTTAACCTTTGAATGTCTAACCCTTTTGGGTACATCAACGAGTTAACCTTGAATTTCCTCCTAAGGCGATTCTCCGAAGGCCAAGGTGCCAAAGGTGCAGAAGAGGCGAATTTGACTTGATGCTGGTTAACCTTTGAATGTTTACCTTTTGGGTACATCAACGGGTTAACCTTGAACTTCCTTCGAAGGTGATTTTCCGAAGGCCAAGGTGCCAAAGGTGCTGAAGAGGCGAATTTGACTTAGTGCCGGTTAACCTTTGAATGTCTACCTTTTGGGTACATTAACGGGTTAACCTTGACTTCCCTCCTAAGGCGATCTTCCGAAGGTGAAAGTTTTCGAGAGGCAAATTTGACTTGGTGCCGGTTAACCTTTGAATGTATACCTTTTGAGTACATCAACGGGTTAACCTTGAACTTCCTCCTAAGGTGATTTTCCGAAGGCCAAGGTGCCAAAGGTGCTGAAGAGGCGAATTTGACTGCTGAAGAGCCCTTGCTTGCATTTGTGCCCCCCTTTTTCTTTTGGGGGGTTCTCTAGTTCTTCCGTGCCTAATAATTATTCTTTTTTTTTTTTCCAGTCCCCACCCGATTATTAAATTGTTATGACTGTCCCTATGCCAAGTCCTACAACTTAATTTTCTTTGCAGGGTTTATTCAAGATGGTCACTTTTCTGGATAAAACTACTAGTGGGCGACGCTATCTGCATATCCAGCCCAGCGAAAATGACGTAGATGGGGAGGAGACGAAGTTGCCCGTCCGCAACCCTATAACATCCCTGTGCAAGCCTGATTGTGTGAGAGGTCCTCCGAGCCTTCCTTGGTGGTCAAAGGAGAACTTGAAGACCGGAGAAATATTCTTGCTCTCTACTCACGTTAAAATGAAAGAGAACCTCCCCTCTTACCAGTTACTACGTCATGACATAGAGTCTGAGCGCAGATCATGGGCTAAGTTGCCGTTGCATGGGGAGTTTTCTTACAAGCCGCTCTACTGGGAATGGTTAGAGGATATCCTCGTTCGTTGCAAGGATAAACTCATAACCCTTCATCTGTTTGATGCCTTGTATGCGTCGCTCTTTCTTTACGACCGGTGTTCGAACCTCATTCGGGCGGTGTGCGAATATTGGTGTCCTGAAACGAACACATTGCACACCTCTAAGGGTGAGGTGTCCCTATCTATCTTTGACATTTACGGCTTCCTTGGGCTGCCAATCTCGGGGCGCCTTTATGACGAAGTTGTCCCTACTCAGTGGGAACTCGCAAGTAAGCTTCCGTTGAGTTGCACTTATCTATTCATTGCTTACCACAAACTTATGCAAGGTCGCAAGGGCAAACCTACCATAGAGCAGTGGATTTCCTTTTGGTTTCGGGGACGCAGCAAGTACCATGTTTCCAAGAAGCCTGATCAAGGCAGTCGAATCCCTCAACCAGGAATATTGTCTCCTCTTCCCGACGCAGGAGCCCGTGGGTGAAGTGATTATCAAGCTATTTTCGACGAATTGGGAGTGGCTACTGGCCAACGCACTGAGACCTTTCTAGCTGCATTTCTTTCCTGTTGGCTATGCACATTTATCTTACCAGTTAGAGATGCTGGTTGCATTCGTCCAGGTACTTTCAGCATCGCATCCTTGATGGCTTCTGGTGTAGGTTATTGCCTCCCTACAGCTGTTCTTGCGAGTATCTACAAGGGACTCAACGAGCTCTCTCGTTCTTCACATCCTGGTAGAGGTGGAGGCCACTTTCCTACTCATTTCCTTTACGCTTGGTTGGCCAAGAACTTTGACGTATACGAGCTAGTTGGTGAGGCTTCCTCCAGTCCAGGCATGGTGAAGTTTAGTGGCCTCGGTCGAGCCAAGTCGTTTCAGCCCGAAGAGGCCCGGGAGCTCATCGGTTCTGGCAGAGGCTTTCGCTGGCATTCGTCCGTCATCAATCGACTCAGGGAGATTCTCGTGGATGATGGAAAGCTATCGAGGGCTGACTTTGCTTACCTTGTCAGCATTCGTTCGAGTTTTGTCGCTTACCGTTGTGAAGACAGCTTCGTTGTGGAACACTATTGTCCTGACCGGTTCAGTAGACAATTTGGTTTCTATCAGGATGTTCCTGCTGATCTGGACCTCGATAATCTTCCTGATCTGGAAGCGATGCTTCGATATCATCACATGCTCACGCGTTATGGAACGGGGTCCCAAGTCTTACTTCCTGGGCGGTGCAATCTACTCGAGAGAAATATCACTCGTGCGTTTCGTGAATGGTGGCCCAAGATGTTTGTCTCCCCGCCTTGCAGCCCACATGCTAATGGCTCTAAGAGGAAACGCAGTGATTTATCTGACACGAATATCTCGAAGGACGAAGGCAAATTGAAACCTAAGTTGAAGATTATTCATTCTGGGAGGCCCGTGGAGCCCTTCGTTCCAGTGATAGAGAATGGTTCTTCCCGTGTCGATATTCCAGGAATAGATGTCGGCCCCCTAGTGATGCCTATCCCTGCAATTCCTATTCAAAGCATTGCGCCTTTGCCTCAGGTAATGAATGAGATCGAAGAACCCTGCAAATACCTCACCTGCTGAGACATGTAGATACAAGTCTAATCCTCTGATTAATCTTGCTGTGAATGGTCAGGACGAGCTACCTGTCGAAGTTTGTGAGCCAAGTACCCAAAAGGTAACCGAGCTGCCCCCAGAAGATGCTGAGAATATCATGGATATCTTCGATGCTGAACCTAATCCTATTGAATGCATGGTACTCCCTTCCTTCCTTCTTTTTTTTTTTAATTTTTTTATTATTATTTTTTTTTTTTTGGCCTTTGCACACATATCGGTCCCCTTTTCTTTTTTTTTTCTTTTTTTTTTAGGGGGAAAGTGATGACGTGAATTTTAAGGAGGGGCTGGCACACATTCCTCTACCTTCTGGAAGTCAGTGCTTTCCGTCGGTCGGACGTATACCATCTTTTGGTAAAGATTTATTTGACAGCAGATCACGATTAGTTAGCTCGCGGGGTGTTTGTCCCCCAGATGATGATGAGGTCGAGTTTATTCGTAAAGTCAATGCTCATTCACCAGTACCTTGCCCACAACGCCCTTTAAAGGTTCCCCAAGGGGGAATCTCCGTGTTTGATGCTGATGCCTTTATAAAGGAGGTGGACAAGAATGCTGCGCGAGTGTTGGGTAAAGCCATACTTGACAAGGTGTGTCGCACCCCTTTTGACAGACTTCCTTCCCTTAGAGGCGATCTCGACAGCCTTTATGCCACTATCCTTCAAAGAGGTGTGGATGTCACTCCTCTAGAGAGCAGGGTTGAAGGGTTGATTAGGCAAGCATGCGACTTCAAGGACCTGCAACAGAGCTACTCCGGTCGGATATCTGCTGAAGAGCATAATAATTGTCGCATGGAGGTGCAAGGTAAGCTTGATGAGGCCTCCCGTCAGGTGAACACAGAGGGCACCCATTATGAAGCGAAGGCAGCCGAGCTGAAGCATGTTGAGTCACGGCGTCAGGAGTTGATGAAAGAACTCCAACTTTTGGAAGATCAACAGAAAGAGTTGAGCTCTCAGGTGGCGGCCAGCGAGCATTTGCTTCAAGAAGCTGAGCGGGAAGTCATTGACTTACAGGGTCAGATTGAAGTACTTAATGCCACTGAAGTGATGGATGCAGCCACAAAGGCTAGTTTGGAGAAGGCTGAGGCTTACATAAAGGAGTCTTTCGAAGATCTGAAGAATTTTCAATGGGATCCATAGCTACCTCCCTTTTTCTTTTTTTCTTCTTTTTTTTTTTTTGAGATGGATTTGTAATGCTCATTGCACTTTTGTGATGTAAGCTTGACATATATTGAATAAAGCTCAGATAAAAATTTTCTCTTATTGTGATGCCCATGCGTCTTAGGTGATTTTCTTTGTGATTGAGATTCCACAATTATTTTATTAACTTCATGGCAACATATGCATTAACAGCTAGCCAAATCTCTATATTTCTCCTTCAAACTCTTAAGTTGTACAAAACTCGCAATCAAATGAGTTTTTTTTTTTTTTTTTTGGCCGTTCACAGTTTATACTCTTGCGGGCCAGGAGTAGTACAAAGTTTTTTTTTTTTTTTTAAATGGGTACAATGAGCAATTTAGGCTCTTGCTTAGGAGCATACATGCATTAACATACTAAGGATGATAAAGTTTTAGGAACTTTCCATTTATCGGCCCAACTCGTACTCCGTCGGTACCGACAATCCTATAGGCGCCGTTGGTGTAAACTTCTCGAACCGCGTAAGGGCCATCCCACTTGGAAGTAAACTTACTTCCAGTCTTGTGTGGGATGATGATTGGCCTCCTTACTGCGAGCACTTAATCTCCAACTTGAAATGAACGCGATCGTACCTTTTTGTTGAAGGCTCGTGATAAGCGAGCTTGATAGCATTCCAACTTCTGTTGCGCTAGAAGTCTTTTTTCATCAAGGGCTTCGAGCTCTACCGGGCGAAGTTTGTGATTTTTATCTTCGGTCAAGCCTTCCTGTATGGCGATACGGAGTGAAGGGATTTGAAGTTCCAAAGGCAATACTGCTTCGACCCCATACACTAGAGCGAAAGGAGTTGACTGGGTCGGCGTTTTGTATGTGGTTCTGTATGCCCAAAGAGCTTCCCCTAACCTTTCATGCCAATCGCGCTTTGACTTCGCCACCACTTTGCTTAGTAAGTTGCAAAGCGTCTTATTGAAGGCTTCCGCCAGCCCATTTGCAGGTGCATTGTACATTGAAGATTTGCGCTGAGCGAACTTAAACTTTTCGCAGAAGGCGGTCATTAACTTGTTGACAAATGGTTTGCCATTGTTAGTGATAATATACCGAGGCACGCCATATCGATAGATGATATGGGTTCGAATAAAATCAACGACATTTTCTTTTTTGACCTCTCTCAGTGGGATTGCTTCTGCCCATTTAGAAAAGTAGTCAGTTGCTGCCAAGATATACGAGTGGCCTAGGGAGGATTTTGGAGTGATAGGCCCTATAACGTCCAGTCCCCAAGCTTCAAATGGCCAGGATGCTACGGTTGGATGAAGTGGCTCCGGAGGTTGATGAATGAAATTTGCATGAAACTGACAAGCTCGCACCTTTTTGCATAGTCAATGCAGTCTTGCACCATGGTAGGCCAGTAGTAACCCATCCTCTTGATTCGATCATGTAATTTAGGCCCTGCTTGGTGTGCACTGCATATTCCTGAGTGTGCTTCCTCCATTGTTTGTCCTGCTTCTTCGTCCCCCAAGCATCGTAACCAAATGCCAAGGAAGGAACGCCGATAAAGAGTCCCATTAAAATAAAGGAAGCGGGGAGCTCTTCGTTGGATTTCTGTCTTATGTCTTGGATCGTCAGGGAGCTTCCCATGTTGCAAGTAGTCAATGAGTGGTTGACGCCAATCTTCTCCATCTACTTCTTGAGCACTGATTGCATTGACGTCTTCCTCAAACTCTTCATCAATGGGTGCAACGACCCATCGATTGCAAACGGGGACGTTCATATTTTCCTCTGCCCCCAGTGCCAAAGTGGCCGCAAGATTGGCAAGTGCATCAGCCACCTTATTGGCACTCCTAGGAACATGCTCCAACTTGACCGTTTCAAGCTTGCTTAACAGTCGCGAGGCATATTTATGATAGGACATAAGGTCATCCTTTCTGACTTCATATTCCTCGAGAAGCTGTTTGATGACTAATTGAGAATCGCCGTAGATGTCGAGGTCTTTGATTCCCATTTCGGTAGCCATTTGAAGGCCCAGGATTAATGCCTGGTACTCAGCCGTGTTATTTGAGCATAGCTGGGTTAATACGAATGAATAGGTGAGGACATGTCTTTCAGGGGAGATAAACACTATACCGGCACCAGCTCCACCGCTTCTTGCAGCTCCGTCAAAGTACATTTCCCAAGGTGGGAGGATATCGACAAAGAGCACATCTTCACCTGGTAAATCATCATTTAGCTCCCACTCATCGGGAATTGGGTGATAGGCTAGGAATTCTGCCAGCGCTTGCCCCTTAACTGCTTTTTGTGGCACATAGACAAGATCATGTTGCTTCAAGATCATAGCCCACTTTGCAAGCCGCCCACTGAGGACTGGCCTCGATAGAATGTACTTGATGGGATCGGCTTTAGAAACCACATGCACTGTATACGCCTGCATGTAATGTTTGAGTTTTTGAACGGCAAATACAAGTGACAAGCAGATTTTTTCCATGGGTGAATACTTTAATTCAGCCCCCACCAATGTACGGCTTAAGTAGTACAAAGCTACTTCTTTTCCTTCCTCATTCTTTTGAACACACAATGCTCCCAATGATTGTTCTTGAGCTGCGATGTAGAGTATAAGAGGCTTGCCAGGAACTGGTGCTCCCAATACTGGAGGGTTCGACAAGTACTTCTTGATTTTAGCAAAGGCTTCGCTGCATGACTCGTCCCAATCAAAAGATGCTCCCTTTTTCATGAGGTGGCTGAAGGGGTGACAACGTCCAGCTAGATTTGATATGAACCTTCGAATATATGCCAGGCGTCCTTGAAGGCTACGAAGCTCTTTGAGATTCTTAGGCTCAGGCATTTCTTGGATTGCTTTGATCTTGGATTGGTCAATCTCGATCCCTTTATGGCGGACGACAAAGCCCAAGAATTTCCCAGAAGTGACGCCAAATGCACACTTAAGTGGGTTCATTTTCAACTGACATTTTCGCAGACGTTCGAAAACGCTACGAAGATCTGAAATATGATCACATTTCTTTTTAGACTTAACCACTAAGTCATCGACATAACACTCAACTGTCTTATGGAGCATGTCATCAAAAATGTTTTGCATTGCTCTTTGATATGTTGCCCCCGCATTCTTTAAGCCGAAAGGCATCACCTTGTAACAGAAAATTCCTTTAGGTGTGCGAAAAGCTGTGGCCTCCTGGTC
This sequence comes from Carnegiea gigantea, assembly GCA_029747015.1. Taxonomy (NCBI): domain Eukaryota; kingdom Viridiplantae; phylum Streptophyta; class Magnoliopsida; order Caryophyllales; family Cactaceae; genus Carnegiea; species Carnegiea gigantea. The sequence goes on along the minus strand of JAKOGI010002033.1, from coordinate 15,274 downwards.
TTCTGGTGCCATTTGGATTTGATTATACCCCGCAGTACAATCCATGAATGATAAGGTCTCGTGCCCCGTAGTTGAATCAACCATGAGTTCGGTGACAGGGAGCGGAAAATCGTCCTTCGGACATGCATCATTGAGATCCCGAAAGTCTACGCAGATGCGAAGTTGTCCATTTTTCTTCCTTACGGGGACAATGTTTGCGATCCAGGTTGGATATTTTACCTCCCGAACAAACCCTGCTTCAATGAGTTTATTGACTTCTTTCTCAATCTCAGGTACCAATTCTGGACGGAAACGTCGCTGCGGCTACTTTTTTGGAGACACTCCCCTTTTGATGGACAGGCGATGGACAGCAACTTTGGGATTAAGCCCTGGCATTTCTTTATAGCTCTATGCGAACACGTCCTTATATTCCGAGAGGAGATTAAAGTACTAGCTTTCCTCCTCGGGCGTCAGCAACGAACTTACATAAATGGGGCGAGGTTCGTTTGTGGTACCAAGATTCAATTCTTTCAGATCATCGACCGTAGCTTGCCCCCCGTCCTCAAGGGTTTTAGGAGTCTCTGCAAGCTCTGTCTCTGAGTCCGAATCCTCGTATTCTCGGCCTGTGATATAGTGAGAGGAGGCCATTTCACCTCGCTCTTCCTGCTCGTTAGAGTCAGGGTTACTTTGTTGACCAGTGAGGATCACAGTGCGCCTTTTCACTCGCAACGAACCTTCCGTCTTAACGTCCAAGGTTGAAAGTCGTTTCATCCGTGAAGGAATAGAACTTCGTACTTCGCTTGTATCACCTAGACGGTTAAACACGGAGCCTTTGAACCTTTGGGAAGGCGTCTTCGAGGGCTCTATCTCCTTCTTGATCCTATTAAATATTGAAAGCTTTGGCTGTGCGCCAATTCTGGTGAAGACAGATGGCCGTTTTGTTGAACTCGATGATTGTAATCTGTCAAATACAGAAGTCCTCTTGCTAGGTAGATCATCTTCCTTTTCACTCTCATCTATCTCCTCGGCGGAGATGTGTTGAACGGCTGACTGCTTGTTCTTTCGTCGCCCCGAGATTTTGACTGGCTGTGACGGTGTATAACCAAGTCCGACTTTAGAGATGCTCACTAAACCTCCTTGCTCTTGGATCATTTTTTGAGTATCATTGAGGCCATGAGGCTTGACTTCGATTATCTTCCCTAAGGTGGCGGGGTTTTGAAAGTTATAACCGGCTCTTTCCATAAGCTTATATGCATTTGGGTCGAATCCGTCATTGGTACGCGTATGTGGCAACACCTCTTCCTCTTTCAAGAAAGCCTTAGAAGGGGAGACAAACCCAGGGAGGGGGTGTCTGCTCACTTTTGGCTGGTACGTTTTCCGTGTCGGTAACGTAGCACTGCCTTTAAGGGCATCCAAATTTGCCTCATTAGCCTTCCAAACAATCTTACCTTCAGCATTCGCATGTAGAACGCCACTGAAAGGTGGTTCCCCTTCCTTACGACGGGATTTCGGAACATACTTCAAAATTGGTACCATGGAGTTTGCTGAAGTGGCTATCTGTCTTGCGACTTGTTCAGCGGGTTGCATTTCGCTAACTTGTTTATTGTCTTCCTTGCCCTGTTGTTGCTGTTTTGCATCATCCCGCTCTGTGGTCGCCTGCGTACTCTTGGTAACTTTTGAGTCACCTGTGGAGGCAATCGTTGATATCATCATCTCTTTGGGTGCCGCAGCTTCTTCAAAGAATTTGGCATCAGCGAAATGTGATTCTGCTTTAGTAAATGGCCTAGCATCCCCATCATTCTTTCTTTCTCCTCCGCGATAGTACTTGAGGCATTGGTGGAGAGTTGAAGCTACTATTCCATGCTCGTGAAGCCACGGGCGTCCGAGCAACAACTTGTAGGAAGTCTTAGAGTCGATTACATGGAAGATCGAAGATGTTGATAGGTCCCCCATTATTAGTTCCAGGCGGATCATACCAATCGCGCGTTGACTCTCTAGGCTAAATCCCTGGATCACCATTCAGCTCTTAGAAAGCTCTTCCATTGTAATCCCCAAGTCGTTCATCGTAGACTTAGGCATGATGTTAACAGCTGACCCTCCATCTACGAGGATGCGTCTAACTTTTTGCCCCCTGATGTAACCGGTGACGAACAGGGGGCAGTTGTGAGGCTTGGAGCCCAACAGCAGATCATCATCAGTAAAAGTGATGGCGGTGTTACAAGCAGCATAATGAGCAACATCTTTCACCGGTTGACCGGCACTTTTCATCTGGTCAATATAAAGCTTTGGGTGCTGCAAGGCAGCAACAATCTGTTGACGTATTTCTTTTGGTAAGCTGAAGATTTGTCTCCAATCGTCACAGATTGGTAAGGCCTCTAAACTAGTTAGAGCCTCGCCGTCATTTTTGGGAGGTTTTTCTAACTTTGCTTCCTTCTCATCTTCCTCATTCTCCAGCTCATAACACGAAGTCATGTTAACAGTGATCTTCTCAAAAAATCTCACTGGGAAAAATTCCTCCAACGTGACAGGAACGAGCGGCTCCTGCTCGAGTAAGTCAATTGGTTGGACCTCGTGTCTCTTGCTAGCCTTTGACTTTTTCTTGCTCCTCGTACATCGAGGAGTCTTCCTCCTGCCTTGTCTCTTTCTTTGGCGAAGGGGCGGTGGCTGAGCTTGTTTTGGATTCCTTGGCCTCCTTCGAGTGACAAGCGTCCACCCTTCTTCGTCTTCGTCTGAATTGGAATTTGTCTCCATCAGCGGTCCTTTAACCGTCAATGGAACGACGACGGGTTCCAAGCTCCCGAACTGAATGGTGAATAGCCCTTGAGAGCCGATGGCGCTGCTCTCCCTTTGCTGATAAGATCGAGTAGGCCTTTGTTGCCGCAATGGGGAGGAGAACTCTACATCAGCAGAAATGTGATTGGCCCCAACAGAGTTATCCAGGTCCAATATGATCTTTCCATCCCTGGCTAGTTGCATAATGCACTCTTTAAGAGTAATGCATTTCTCTAAAGGATGGCTGACAACCCTGTGATAGCGACAGTACTTAGGGTCGCTTGTCCTTCCGGCTTCTTCTGGTCGCTTAGGCTCAGGGAGTTCGATGATCCTATTTTCAAGTAGGCCATCCAGCATTCCTGATAAGTCTGAATCAGGAAACGGGTACTTCTTTTCTTGGAGCTCCTTTAACGTTGGTCGCTTCCGTCCAACGTCCCTCGAGGATGTTCCTTTCTTTTCTTCTGGCCTAAATTTGCCTGAAATCTGTACAGGCTCCTCAACGGAAGTGGCCATGGATTCTTTTGCAGGCACCTTGGAGGGCTTTGAGCTCTTCTTGATCTCACCTTTGTCCTTCTTGAACTCATATGAGGGGGACGGCTTGCTGCGACGATTTGCTATCGTCATCTCCATGTCGTGCGCCTTCGTAGCTAGTTCTTGAAAGGTCCTGGGCTTGCTCATCTGCAAGACATAAAGCAGGTCCCACTCCATGCCCTGAGCACACATCTCGACAGCGGAGGCCTCGGAGAGACGGTCCTTGCATTCAAGGCTGAGAGATCTCTAGCGGTTGATGTAATCAAGGACCGGCTCATCCTTCCACTGCTTAGTATTTGTCAACTCCGTCATACTAACAGTGCGCTGGGTACTATAGAACCTGTTAAGGAATTCATGCTCCATTTGGTCCCAGCCGTTAATAGACTCAGGCTCCAAATCCGTATACCAGTCGAAGGCGATTCCTTTGAGAGAACGGACAAACTGTTTCACCAATCTATCTCCCTCAGTACCAGCATTGCTGCACGTCTCAATAAAGTGGGCGATGTGCTGCTTGGGATTGCCCTTACCGTCAAATTAGTTGAACTTAGGGGGCTGGTATCCGTGAGGCATGCGGAGAGCATCGATCCTTTTTGTGTAAGGCTTCGTGTACAGATGCGTCTTGCGGGATCCTCCCCCTAATTGGGTTTTGACAGCATTTGCGATTAGGCTTTGAATTCGTTCGACAGACATCGACGCTAATGAGGGTTCCTTCTTCTTCATGCGCTCGTCATCAGAGTCTTCGCTGCGGTTAGACTCCTTGTCAGACTCTTCGCCATCCGAGCCTTTGCTAGAAGACTCGAATAGCCGCTTCTCGAGCTTCTTCATCAGCGTAGCGATCTGCTCACTTTGGCGCTTGATTTGAGCGTCTTTCTCTAGATTTTCCTTAGCGAGCTTCTCCAATGTTGTTTTCATGCTTGCAAGTTGCTCCTCTACGTTGGTCGCTTCCGTCACCATGGCCGGCATAATGACGGAATTGGAGGACTCGTTCTCTGATTCAGCGACCAACTCTCTTGGCGATGCCGGTGAGGAGTCACTGCTAGCATAGTCATGATCTTCTTTATCGAAAGGTTTGAAGGTGGAGTTTGTCTGAGTTCGAAGCTCGTCCATCTCTTGACATATTGTTGGGTGCATCTCGAGGCCTGCAATAGATTTTTTCTTTAGAGGATGCGAAGTGACTTTGTTGACTCCTTCGAGCAGGTTGGAGTCGAGCCTTGGGATTTTGCGAGACTGCGAAGGAACAGTCCCAACTGATTGTTTCATGGCAATCACAGCAGCAGCTTTTGCCATACTTCGGGTCATGACCCCGCTAGATGTAATGCTAACGGTTGTTGATCCTTGAGACGTGGATCGGACAGCCCTCCTTGAAAGTTGAGGTATGGCGTTCTTAGGGGCCATATCGTCTTCAGGCAAGTGTAGAGTTCGTGATTTGAAGAAATAAATGAGAGGCAGAGAAGGTCCCACCGGGCGTGCCAAATTTGTAAACACAAATTTCTAGCCTGCAATCAATTAGACAAGAAATTGAGCAACAAAGTGAATTTTTTTTGTATTTATATTAAAGAATGGGTACAATCTCTGTATAGCTGTTACAAGAACAAGTATAACAAGTCCTCTGATTCAATCTCCTTGAGTGAGTTTGAATAAATTTGATCATGAGAGAGGGCCTATGAGGCTTAATCTCAGTCAGGATGTGAGTTTGAATCTCTACCAGTAGACGGCACGTAGATGCTTGTTGTCCTCTACTAGAGAGAATTCTTGAGCTCTTGTGATTTCTCCCCAGAAAAATCCTCTTTCAAATGGAGGACTAGTTTCCTTTTTATAAAGGAATGACATGAGGATTTCCTATTAATTATCCCTCAAAAGAAAAGGAATAATAATTTATTTTCTGCATCATTGCGACACGTGACGCTTTTTGATTGGTCGTTATAATTATTCATCAAATATTTAGTTTAACACTTGGCAGCGTATAATTGGGCGAAATATAGGATCTTCCACATGGCGGGTCTTAATTGGACGGATATTTTTTTTTTTTGCCTCTTACAGCGCGAAAACAAATAATTAATGTGTAAGTTAGTATTTTGGAGACCGAGATATGATTTTTACATTCAAAATTATATTTGTTTTAATTAAATATGCATTCTAAGTGTTGTATAGCTAATTATGAATGATCAACAAATTGTTTCTTTTCCTTGCCCCCAAAAAAAAAAATTAAAAAATCAGTGACTTCACCATATTTATTGCAGATGAGTGCCATGACAATTGAGTATTGAGACAGAAATGGTAGTCCAATTGGAGAGGGATGATGTATATCGGTATCACCTCTTCACTTCTTAAATTAATTTTTATCTTTAAATTGATAAATTTCTATATACGTACGTACATAGTTTAGGTAGAATCAAATCTTAATTTTCGTTATAAAAACCAGTGAGTCTACTATAGGGGTGGGCAACGGATCGGGTTGGGTCAGACTGGGCCAACCCATTAACTAACTGGGTCGGGCTGCGCTCAACACATTTGTTAAGGGGTCGGACTGGGTTATGGGTCACATGAACTCGGTCCACCCATGACCCGCCCATTATCACTAAGAAGTATTTTTGGTGAGTTAGTTTTCCAACTAAAATCTCTATAATTTTTCAATCAAACTAAACCAGTGCAAATTCAAAATTAGAAAATGCACAACCAAGCTAATAAATAGGTCGGGTTAAGGCGCCCATAGACGGCCTGTTTGGACTATTTAAAAATTGAACAAACTTGCGCCAAAAAACAGTATATAATAATTATTATTATGTACAAAGTATTGGTAATAAGTTTAACTAATTGAAACATGTAAATTAGTGTGTCACGTAGGTTGAAAAAATTAATGGGTCACTAAATGGGCCGTTAATGGGCTAGCCCAGTCCGACCTATTAATATGTCTTAATAGGCTGACCCACTATTGGCCCAGTCCATTATGAACCCGACCCATTATTAGCCCTATTTTAAACCGGCCGACCGCTTAATCTAATGAGTATCTGATCCGTTGCCCATCCCTAGTATACTATAAATAGAATCTATCCCTAAATAGGCGATTCTTAAATGAATTAGTTTAACTAACATCGATTATTTACATTTGAAAGATTTGGAGAAATGACTTTGCTTTGACGCACACAATTTTAATTGCTTTGAGTCCTTCAAAACAAATAATTTGTTATCTGTTTCCAATTCATTACAAGTGTAGTTATTGTTTACTACTGCTTAGACAACTCACAATTCTATCAAACAATTGAAAAATAATTCTTAAAAAAAACAGGCGATTAATGCATTGTTAGAATATACCTAATTTTCAATAGAAGCTAGTGGGCTGGTATTGAAATATTCAACTCTTAATGGGCGAATGAGATTGGAGTAAAAAAAAGCCGATGATCAGGATGTCCTGGACCAACCCATTTGGGCAGCTTGCTATTGCATAGCGGGCTGCCCGTGATTATTTTTTGGATCGAAATAATTATTAGTTCGAATATACCTGTGATATCCGTCAATCACCCTTTGATGCTTATATTAAATTATTCATGCATTCTGACAATCTGACGTACAGTGAATCGTACATTCCGTGTTTAAGTATGCCAATAACACCGCATAATTGATTAGTTTCATTGGTCAACTAAAGGAGTTAATTACTTATTATTAAACCCCAACCTGCTTCTCTCCTTTCATCTCTCTAAAGAATTCTAATTTCTTCTTAGGGACTAATATTGACTTTTTGCCAATGATTCATGTTATTCCTGTTAGTTTTACTAATATGCATTCTCTCTCTATTTGTGTGAATCCCTAATACCTTCTTGTAATGTGGTTTAATTTCTTTTTATGTCGTTCTGCTTATATGAATTGGATTATTAATTGATTGCAAAATCAATTTATAACCGGGATTAATTTGAATTCAGGCTACTATGACAGGTGAATCATTTTGATGAAAAGATGATCATACAAGTTTTTCGGATCTCCTTGTTAGAGACTGTTTATATATAGTAGCGATTGGGACAAAGACGAATGTTCAGAAAAGTTTTAATTAGTTTTCTCTTTTGAAAGTTCATTATATTATGTTATTTATGAGTTTATTTGATTGTGATAGTCATTATAGACGTCATATATATGGCCTTCTATTAATGAATTTATCATTTACTTTCAAAAGAAAAAGTTTATTCAAATAAAGAAGTCGACTGCACGGCAAAAACGTCTCATGTCTGAAACTCTACTCCAAACCCTTGGGCCCTTGCTAGGAGAAAAGGGGTCGTGGGAGGATACCAACGTACTTCCCTGTCCTTAGGGAGAGTATCCTTGTTAGCATCGTCACATCCAGCTAATCTCTGTGATAACAATAACAATAAAATAATAATAAAATATTGATTCCAGTAACAATCTGAAAAGTAATAATAATTAATAGGCCTGTCCAAAGCTTAGCGACCGCCAACGTCTTTAGCTTCTGCAACTAAACATTATGAACAAGTGAATGACCACGTTTGATCCTTGGTGTTCAAGGTGAAAATTAATACCGTATTTAATTAGCTTTAATTTGTTAACATAAAAAAAATACGGCTTTTTTAAGAAAGTGTAAATAGTTAATAGTATCGAGGATTTTTTTTTTTTCCCTCCAATTAGTAATAAAGTTAAATCCGAAATAACATCAGAATGTAAATACAAAAACAACAGGTAAAATGGAAATACATACCTTATAAAATGAATTAATAATCTCTAAATGATATCATAAAAACTAAAAAGGACTTGAAAAAGCCGCCACCATCTCAGTGAGCTACTTGTTTGGCCACCTTAGAAATCCATTCATTTCGTTACATCAGAGTTGCTTCCTTTCAACTACATTCCTCAGACTTCTCATAGCCCTCCTAATGGTTGGAGTTTCATCCCTTACGACACAAACACCCAACTTCCTACCCAATTCTAAGCTTTTTCGAGCAATCTCTGTAGGCGCAAGAGAGTCCTGCCTAGTAATCTCTCGCACATTTTCTTTAGAAGCGGGACTCAAATGAGTAGTTGTCTTCCTTGACACAACAGGAGCGCGGGTAGTAGAGCGCTCACGCTCATCAACATCGTCTGTAGAGGACCTGCTAAGAATGCAATCTCTATGAGACTTTTTTTAGGTGGATAGCTTGTCAATAAATGTAAGGTGACTATTTCTGGTTCCCACATGTTGAGAAATTGTTCTGCTATCATCAGAGCAAGTATTACGCTCACCACACTCCTCATTAGGTTGGTTGTTCTAAATATTAATGGGGTATTTGTTGCCCCACTTTCTACGATATTCTCATAACTATCTGCCACTAAATTCAAATAGTTTTAAGCAAATGCCTATGTAATTAAAATGATAGGCTATGCTGCAAAAGAAGATCGGCATTATAGAAATATATGAATTTCATTGTCGATTCAATACACGATAAAAACAAACATGCCTCATATTATAAAATTTAGTTTAATTAACTAATCTAGTCTAGATTCAATGATTGGCATATTAAATTCAAGAAATTGCACCAAATAAGACCTCTTGACATAATTCCACAATAAGCAGGTGATTACCCCCTGTTTACCTTATAGATCATGACATTCTACGTACACGGAAGTATATACTTGGGATCTTCCCTCATATGAGAAGAATAGATAAACTATTTAATTTTATCATTGTGAATTATTGATTACCTAATGACGCCGCTTAATCAATTAACTAAACAGTCGACTTGCTACATACATACAGCTATAAATATTAAGAGCTTCAGTCCAGACCGTTGGCCCCTCCCAAGCAAAAAATGCTGGCATTCTCCCCTTTCGTTCCCTCAAATTTGGACTGGGAGAGTAATCTAGTATCGATACCGTCAAATCCACCTAATTTTGATGACGATAATAATAATAGTAATCGTAATAGTAATAGTAACAAAACTTTGAATTCAAATTATGATCTAGGTCTTACTTTTCCGCCGTTGTTTCAAGCTCTGGAAGGAGATAATCTTGATTTTCAAATCAGCAAATTTCATGAAGCTCAATATCATAAGCTGCAACCTGCTGATTGTGGAGGGCTAGGGTTAGGGTCAGGGCTGGAGGAAACGAAGCTAGCTCAATGGATAAGTTCGAGTTCAACTGATCATGAAAAAGGTAGGCATGAATACTCGGATTTGGCTAAGAAACTCAACCACAACACGAGGGAGAGAGATCGTAGGAAGAGGATGAATGCGTTGTATTCTGCTCTCCGCGCCTTGCTTCCTGCTTCTCTTCATCACAAGGTATCCTTAATGATCTTTTCTTGCATGCAGTTTATACAAATCCTTGCAACCTAAGTTAATTTGGAAAACATTTTGAAATCTTATCCTCATGTAGCTTTGCTGGACTAGAAACTAGTTATTTTCAAAGTTGGGTTGATATGATGTGATGGGTTTTCAACTAATTTAACTAGCTTGAGTAATTTCTAGAGGTGGTGAGAAGCGGTAAATGATATGGATGTAAGTGCATAGTATTATTATTTTTGGTTCATAAGAGTTACGAAAGGTAATAGACTTACAATATAACGAGGGGAGGGGACAATCAAACTTGGTACCTAATCTACATAGTATTACCATGGTGGCGTTTTGCAAATTTGCACCCTACAAAAGATCAGATGGAAAATGCCTTCTTGCTGATTGCCGATTAACTTTTTCAGGTGTCTAGAAAGTGCAAGCATATCTTCAATTGGAATAGAACGATTAAACTTGCATCCATAGATAAAATTGTTATAAAATTGTAACTTACTAAGGTATTTTCATGCCTGCCAATCATGTATATGAATTTCAAGCATAATAATGAGCAAATCATTTGGCGACAGGAAGAGCTGAGCATTCCAGGAACTATTTCCCTAGTTGTGGATTATGTACGAGAGCTACAGAAGGAAGTGCAAAATCTTCTTCATCAGAAAGAAGAGCTTTCATCGAAAATTTCAGAATTCCAAGGAGTTAGAAAGAAATCGATACCCCAAGAAGAGAAAGTAACGAGAGGCAAAAGAGCATTATCATCATGTGAAATTTCTGTAGAAAAGCTGGGGGAGACAGAAATTGTGATCCACATATCGAGATATGAAAGAGTATCATTGCCTGAGGTGCTGCTGCTCCTGGAGGATCATGGATTATTGGTCCTTAATGTTTCTTGTTTCCAATGCTTCGGAGGGAGGACTCTCTGTTCCATTCATTTGTGGGTAAGAATCTTCATCCTCCCCCATTATAATTGAAAGTTATTGTAAAATCCATGTTCAATTCTAACCACAGTTCTAATTGAAAATCCTCGATGCTGAAAAACAAGAAAAGTCTTGTATTTCACAAATTCTTATAATTAAGAGATTATGAGACCTATCACATAAAAGGTGTTGTGACAGGGGTTTCTTGAATGGTGACTTTTTAAAGGTTTAAAATGATTAATAATATATTTTAGAATGACTTTTAAATTTAAGGAGCGATTAACAGTCCATCTGAAATTACTTTTATCATAATCATTCCTAAATGACCTAATAATCTCAATTATTATTAACGAATACCATAAAAAATATTCTTCTCATGGTATGTCTTATGTGGGATGGCCCCCATACAAGATGTACTAATTTTATTTATCCCCCAGTAAATGTTTTCTTATGCCCCTCCCCTCTTTGCTAATATTATTTAATCTCCTTGACCTTGACCATTATTATCATACAACCATATTATGGTCATGGCTATTTACATCAAAATACTTTACTTCTCATTTTTGAAAAGCCTTTAATGTAATGCTTTTCTTATTCCTCTATTGATTATAGGGGAGTTTGGTAAATAGCTTTTTGGTGAGTTTTTTGATCAAAAAGAGCTTTTTGATCAAGATTGGCTGTTTAACCAAGTAAAACAGCTAATTTTGGTGTCTGGTGAAAATGTTTTTTAGAAGAGCTTTTTAGATCCAAAAAGCTAATTTTAAAAGGCTTATTCCATTAGCTTTTTGGAAAAACTTTTTAAAGAATTAGCTTTTTGTCTCACAATTTTATTAGAAACAGCTAATTTTACCAAACAACTTTTCAATAAACAGTTAATTCAAACAGCTAATACAAATAGCTAACTCAAATAGCTTATAGCAAACAGCTATTTGCCAAACAGGGTCTATGCCTTAACTTCAATGATGACGCCAAACATATGCACATAGGTTAAGAAATTAATCCCATATATTTTCCAAACACTTGAGACTGGGCAAGGTAATGTTCAATTTTTAGAATCCTCAAATAGGAGTAGTTTTTAAATCTATGAAGGCCCTATACTTTTTGCGACGGGGAGGATTTGGTTCATAGCTTCCACCTCCTTACAACTTCTTACAGTATTTTACATCTTTAACTAAATTTATACATTTTCTTATATCTCTTTACATCTGTTTACATCTTCTTAAATTTTCTTATATTTTTTTTGTAATATTTAACTTATCATCTATTTTTTTTCATATTTATAGAAATATTTATACATTTTTTAATATGCTACCAATATAAAAAAATCTTATAGCTTTTTTTTATGAATATGATATTTTTATAAATATAAAAGCAAAATTTAACGATGTGAACGAATATTTGAGTTTCAATATGAAGCATATATGACATTATAAAGAAAATAAGTCAACATGTGTTAAAATTTTAATATAAAAATCACATTTATATTTGAGTTTTGATATGAATCATATATGAAAATAATCAAACTGTGAATGACGAAAGCATTTCAGTTATTAGTTTATCTATGACAATTTGGTTGCTATCATTGTACAATTGAACATTGAGTTGAATTTGATTCCAAAATGTTTAATTTAAATTCATTAATTTTAGAGTTCTATTCAATTTCGTTAAGAAAAATTGTTATTTTTTAAAATTTGCTTTAGAGAGGCTAAACTAATGTTTATACTAAAAAACCACCTCAAGTGCAAAACATATTTGGTTCAACATATTTGTCAAATTTAATTTGTCTTATTGTTATTTAATTGGCTTGTTTCAAGGTTTTTTTCATTAAGTATGTTATTTCAATATTTTTTTTTATCATTCAAAATGATAATCATAGATAAATAAAATTTTTTCTATGATGTTAAAATATAATTTGTTTAGTGATGTTATAAAATTTATTTCATAAATATCAATGATACACGTAATTTACTTTTATGAAAAAATTTATTATTTACAATTCATATATTAAAGACCAACAATTATGCGTATATATCTAAAAATTATACCATACAAATTTTTAATAATTCAACAATTCTTTACAGCTATACTTATAACTTCTGATAACTTCTTTACAGTTCTTATAATTTCTTACAGTTTTTTACATTTTCTTACAACTTACACTTGCATCTTATCGTAAAAAAGAATAGGCCTAAAGTAACCTCCTGCATTTAAACTATCAAATAAACGTTGTGTATCTATACATCCGATCATACCATTCATATGAATTTAAGTGGTTTTATCTATTCATTTAATAAGACATAGGATGGCTTAAAATATCACTAAAAGGTGAGCAGTGTAAAACATCAATATGTCCAAAGATCAACGAAATTACTAACGAAATTACTCGAGTATGTGATATAGGCTTTGGCAGCAAAGACAATGTGTTTGCCATTAATAAATATTTATTTGATAAATACAATTAATTTCATTAGTTTAATTAAGTTAATTCTGGACCTTATGGCGTGTTCAATGCTGATATATATTAACAGATAGAAGGGGCTTATAGCGCTGTGAACTGCGAAACTCTAAATGAACAGTTGCTAGCCATGTTCGAGAAAGAAGCACAAGCCAATCTATCAGAGCCATCTCTCCTATACAATGAACAGCACAAATCGGATCCGACTACACTTAGCCCGTATCCAGTTCCATGGATCTATCAACAAGAATGGGTCGGGTTCCACGTGAAGGGGGACGCGGGACAAGCCCACCAGAACCTAGGCTCATGACTTGGGCAATGGGCACATCCCCTCGCGGGCACTTCCAAAAGCTAGGAGAGTGTGAGCTTCAAGAATCGAACTCGTGTCTTCTACATAGAGTAAGAATGCTTAACTAAATGCTCTTGGTTTATTGGGCTACTGTGTGCACTGATGTGCCAGGTGAAAATGCAAACGATTATGAATCGATAATAGGAACTTTGTATTGGTGGTTAATTATGAACTTTGTTGATGAGAACTCTTCCTCCATATGAATCAGATTTTGGATTTCTTCTTGTAGCTCTAATACATAAATATTGATAAGAAAATTGAATACTAAAGAATAAAAATCATGTGTGTACAAATAATAAAAGAGTTACGGGTATAAAAGTAATTTTATCAGACAACTTTTATGTAAATGGTCAATTTCACAAAATATTTTTTTACAAACAACTAATGTAGTTAACCAATAAAAACAACTGATGCAAACAACTAATAACAAACAATTAATTCAAACAGATAATAGGAAACAACTGACAACTATTTGCCAACCATAGCCAAAAGCTTATACGTAAGGGGTACATATACCTTTAAAAGGGGGAGTAACAATGAGAAGAATTTTTACCAAAATCTAGAGGATGTAAATCCAGTTAATAACAAAAAACCTACAAGTACCACAAAATACTAGGGCATGATGTTCTTGAGTCTAATGGTGATGTTTGCTTATTAATTCCTTTGAAAAGAGAAATTCTACTTAATGGGTTTTGGAATCTTGTTATTCCTATGGGGATTGGTTTTTATTATATGAGTCTCTTGATTATGGTGTTATTCTTATGGGCAACGATGCCTAATACAATGTTATTGAGATTGGTAATTTAGATCCACAATTATGATAGTGTTGTCAGGTCTCTAATTAAAGTTCATTATATTTTTATTTGAAATGTAACCTCTGACATATGTAAGTGTTCAATTGAAGTTGGAGTTCTCAAGAGTCTAATGTACTCTGGTGCTAATGAAGGGCGTGAGTGAAACATGGCAACCTATATATTCTAGTATTCTACAAGGTTCCGGGGGGGGGGGGGGGGAACAACTCTAGCAAGTTCTATTCTTTTGAATTTATTTTTTAAATTTAGGTAAACTTAGATAAGTACGATTCAATGTAAGTTCAGATAAATCTAGCAAACACAAGTAAGTTCAAATAAGTTAATTTCACCCAAATGACAACAACACTACCATCTCTCAATGCTGGTCTTGCTTTCGTGGGATATGAGGAAATCTAATTATAGGCAGCATTATCTCTATAGAGATTTCTATCCACAGAGAGGTCGATTTCAAGAAACCCACATTATTTAAAAAAATTTAAAATTTTACTTTGGGTAAAAGAAGTGCTTAAAAACAAGATAAAAACATAAAAACAGTACAAGAGAGGTTTATTTCACCAAAATGAACTTAGATAAGTTTATTTCAGTTAGAATTCAACAAAAATGAGTTCAAACAAAACAATTGTAGTATAAATGAGTTCATTTTAATAACATTCAACAAAAACAGTTGAAATCTTTACAACAATAGGTACAAATAAATTCAATTCTATAGAAATAAATTTAAATAAGTTCACAAAAATTTAGATAAGTAGATGAAAATATTTTATTTAAAAAAAAGTTGAAAAGAACATGATCTTATTGAAACAGCAAAATACTATTGCCACCAACATGACATTTACCAGCACCAAATTAAATGATACGTGATCTTGTCATGGGTTTTCACTCACATTCATATACAACTCCGGCGGATTTGCTGAAAACCTACAAGGGTAAGATTATAAGCCATATCTGAATCTTCCTAAATTTTACAACGACGGAACTACAGTAGGAGTTGTTGTTTTTATTGTATATTCACTTAATGCTAGCTTAGATAATCACCCAAAAATCAGAGAAAAACACTGTGAATCCTCTATTGTTGTTTTCTACATTCATACTTGCTCTACTAAGATTGATATGAAGAATCCTAAATTTAGGGCAGAAAAGAGAGACAACCAATTGCGAACATTTTTGGGATAATGATAATCGTCAACCGAGATAAG
>JAKOGI010002032.1:147500-149915 GCA_029747015.1 Carnegiea gigantea | reverse complement strand
ATATATATATATATATATAGAGACACACACACGAGCTATATGAGTTACCAAAACCGTATTTTTAGTAACTATATGAGTTAAATTATTACTGACATGCTTATGTGAACGATAATTTTATTAAAAAAGAATGTTTTCATCACTAGTAATATTATTATTTTTAGTTTTGAAGATTTTCGATGATTTTTAGTAAGCGTTAATAAAGATTATTAATGAGTGCTAAATCAAGTGAGAACCTGAATATGATTAGGTTGTCAACCTTAGAATTAGTTTCAATGTTTAATAAATCGAACCTTTATTAATTTAGGGTTTAGAATACGAAGTATTGAGATTAGTAAGACCAGACTGAGCTAGATTTAGCAAGTGAGACCAAGCCAAAACAACACAAAAAAAAGGGGAGATAAAATAGATCAAAAAAGGGGGGGCAAAAGCCCCTTTCTTTAGCCAAACACGCAAGAGGGGGGGTTCTCTACCCGACCCCCCATGCGAGCCACACGAAGAGAGAGAAAAGCGGAGAGAGGGGGGCGATGGTCTGCCGCCGCCATGCCGGTGACTGGCTGGTCGCCATCGCACCCCGTCGACCCCTCCACGCGATAGCCACCATGAGCCAAAACGGTTAGGGGGAGAGAGAGGCAGATCGAGCAAGAAGGAGAAAGAAAGGGGGGTGTCTGGTGACAGCAACGGTGACAACGGCGAGAGTCTTTGGCGGGCTTGAGTCCGGCGACCGCTACGAGCCATGCAAACCGAGGGTTAGAGGGCTAGGGTTTCAAACCCTAGGTGTCAGAAACCACTGAGACTCATGCCACCGGCAGTGGGGCTCGATTCCGGCAGCTAGGCACGACTCCAGCGACTACTAGTAGCAGCAACGTCAATAGCAACGAAAATGGGGCAGAAACCGAATCTGCGTGGTTGCTTTGGGTCTGGGTCTAGCGGTGCAAAGGGGGAGTTTTCGGGTTCGTGCGTACTCAAATCAGCGCAGAAGCTCTTAGAACGGGACTGTAGCTTGGAATCGAGGTGGGTGTTTCTCGCCTTCTAAGTATTAGTAGTTTCGAAAGCATTTTAACCCTTTAAGTTGCGATGCATGCTAAGTTTAATTAGTTTATGCCTGAAAATGACCTTGAATCGTTAAATGTTAGTTTAGTTGATTAATACTCGAAAGTGGCTTTAGTCGATACATGTTAGTTTAGTTAGTTCACGCCTGAAAACATAGTTCGAAACGAGTATGCATGTTTAGACTCGAATAAAGTGAATTCAGTTAATACATGCATAAAAGTTCAGTTCGAAATGAGTTATGCATGTTTAGATTCGATTCAAGTGAATTAGTTAATACATGCTTGAAAGTTCAGTTCGAAATGAGTTATGCATATTTAGATTCGATTCAAGCGAATTTAGTTAATGCATGCCTGAAAAGTTGACTTGAATAGTAACTTCGATATAATAAACGAATGTCTTGAATCGTATTTTGTTTAAGTAGCTTATTTAGATTCGAATAATGATTTCGATGTAATAAACGAATGTCTAAAATCGTATTATACTTAAATAACTTAAATAGGCTTGAAATGTAACTTCGAGACAACGAATGATGCTCCGAATCAATACTTGTTTATTTAGTTGAATTATGCTTATGAAATAGCTTTAGAAATAACATTTGAATGATGAACTGAGTATGTTTATGTCCCTTAACTGCAATACATGAATGTAATCGTGTTCCATGCTTAGTAAGTTTAACTTGGCTTACTAAACATCTGTTTCAAGTTAAGGTCAAATGAACGCCTATACATATATATGTGTGTGTGTATGGTTATAACTGTTGGTTGCAGTGCACTGCTAATTGTTAGTTGTTTATTCGGTAAGTTAAGCACTAGTAAATTGCGTAAGTTTATGTATCGCCTTTTAGCATATCATAATGATTAGGATGCTAGATTGTGAAATTGAAATCGAGATGGTAGTTGGATGTTTGAGGTAGAACTATAAGTGGTTCGGGGTCCTTTGTGGTACGGTGCTTGTGAGGAGGGATCCTAGGTTGCGAATTAACCACAATCTTGTGGATTGCGAGGCCATGTGTGGCTCATTGTTTGAAATGATTATGAAGTTCTTGAATGTATTATGTGTGCATCCCTCCCCTTTTATGTTAATAAGATGCATTATGCGTGTGAAGGCATTGTTTTGAAAAAGGACGTTTTTCGTGTTTCAAAACAATAGCAGCCATGACTATTAGCAATCAATGGCCTATTTTAACTATATGAACTTCATTTTGGGAGTGAACTCGCTTGAACGGGGGAATCCCTAAAGAATTTGATTAAAAAGAAAGTGCAATGTATGAAAAGGATTTCGCTGTGAGAGGCAGCAAATTATTAGCCGTTATGGCCGATACGCTTTAAATTGGCTAAGACATTGTGCATAGGGACAATAGATGGG
>JAKOGI010002032.1:127500-140000 GCA_029747015.1 Carnegiea gigantea | reverse complement strand
CGTTCGTGGGGTCTACATGTCTCTGTAGGGACTAATGAGGGGAAGTCAATTACCTCAAACTGAATGTGCTAGTAGATTTGAGCAAAGTGACCCCACTGAATTAGATGCAATACACGATGAGAGCGCTTGTGTCATCAGTTGATGAGTGGAAAAAAAAGATGTCACGGTTCTTCAGAGGGCCAAGCATTTTCGTAATGGTACATTCAATCCTTTCCCTAATTAGATATGTTCAAGTTGCATTATGCATTACGAAATTATAAATTAGTGATCGTTTTCAAAAGAGTTAGTGACCATTATTAGAAAATAGTGATCATCCATAGGATGCTCCTTGCATCTTAGCTGTGATACTACCCTGATCATACATGTATTCTGTTTCGCATTTAAAGCACTATACGTAACATCCAAAATTAGTGATCAACATATGTCTAATTAGTGGTCACTAATTTGTTGGTGTTTATCACTAATATGTTTGATTTAATATGCTGCAATATCTACTGATTAGTAATTGTTGCAATAATAATCACTAAATTGTGCATTGCAAATCACTAATTTTTCTGTTGATGATTACCAATTTATTTTCGACATGGTTTAAGTAATCACTAAATTATATCCCTAATTCCATCACTGTATAGATTGTCTACTTAGTGATCACTATCTGTCTATTTGCATAATCGGTATTACAAAAATTAGGGATCAAAACAAAATATTCCAACATATTAAGTTTAATAAATCAGTGATCATTAGCACAGAAATTAGCAATCATTAGTGTCCTAATGAGTTATTGGGCCAATGCTCTCTTTTTGTTGTTGTTTATTCATGAGCTTTTAATTTACAATATGGTTTGAATTTTCTTCCTATCAATCTATTGGTGATTCTTGCAGCTGTGTTACCTTGATCATGTGGTTTTCAATCTAAGGTTCGGGCCCCGTCAATTCCCAACTTTGAGAGGGTGGACAAATGATGAAATAAAATTAGAGCGGGGCAGTAATTCGAAATTGGATTTGTTAGAGGCTACATTGACGATGCCTTGGATAAGACCACAATAGCTAATGAGGAGGAAGAAGTTAATGAAGAGGAACATCGTAACAAAGGTATTGAAGTTGAAGCTAAAGTCAAAGATCAAACATGAGTTCCATAGGATAGAACTAAGAAAGTTATTATATGAGGTGTACCCTTACGGTGAGTCAACATTTTTTATTTTTATTGATTTCTTGAATGGTGATCAATGGTTATGTAGCCAATAGGTATGTGGTTTGTGATCAATAGGTTTATAAATGGTGATCAACGGTTACGTGGTTGGTGATCAACAATTTTGTGATTGGTAGTTGGTGATCAGTGGTTATGTGATTTATCAGCAATAGATATGTGATTGGTGATCAATATGTGATGACTTTTGACTGCAACTATCATTTGTTTGAATCAAGCTCTTTTTTGGGCCAGTAAGGTGGCAACTGATTTGATAATAACCAATATTCGACTGCTGGTAAAAGTCATGACAAAATTGGAGGAATTTCTTCCTAGCACATGCACCCTACTGAAGAGAGTAAGAAAGGAAGTTACAGAGTCAATGAGTCATGTGCTCATTAGAGCCACTCCGAAGAAGTCAAAGAGTAGAAGCTCAGTACTCTTACAAGACTGGTATGAATCAGAAGGGCTCTTTGGGAAGATTGACATGATTGAGAAGCATTTTGTGGGATCCCTAGATACGGTGCGTGACTTCACATAGTTTTAGCCTAAGGTTCTCCTAAGAGGAGAAATAGTCCCTGCCCAATGGAGTAGTCCTTGTTTATTCAGAGCCTGATATTCTGACAACAGAAGTACAAGTACTAAACTATGATGTGGAGAATGTCCTTACAAGAGGTATTATGAGCTCCGCACATATCAACACACCATTGCCGGTAGGTACTTCTTCTCGTAGTCTCGTAGCTGAGTTTTTGATGCTATTTGACGAAAGTAAATGGCATTATGGTTTTGCATCATTTTTAACCATCATCATATAAATTAGTGATCTTAAGCAAAAAAATTGGTGATCACGTTACCAATGATCTTTTTGCATATAGATTTTGTCTCTAACCTAGGAAGTAGTGATCATAAATAGACACATTAATAATCTTTTGTATTTAAAGACCTTTAATAACCTGCAAATCTATTAACTGTTGTTAATGAAATTAATGACCTTAGGAGAGAAATCAGTGATCATAAAAGATTACAACAAAAATATATGAAATTGGTGATCATTACTTGATGAATTAGCGATGATTACTGTGTAAATTAGATCATCATGCATCATGAAGACATGCCTTTTCTCCCCCAGCTGAGCCTGAAATTTTTTAAATCATATTATGACTATGTAAATGATTTGTATCACACCGTATAGTAGTTGTTCCTAGCACTTTTGCTCACGTAAATCAATTTTAATACGATTTTCCTCATTACTTGTTGTGTTTCATAGGTCCAATATTGGTATGCTCCTAGGAAGACAACCAAGCATCCGTTGATCAAGCTATGATGAGAATTGCATAGGCCTATCTTCATATACGACATGTACAAATAACAAGCAATACTGAGAAAGGAATAGTTTTAGTGGTTGAAGCCCCGAATAGGTAGAGAATAAGGTTAGTTCAATGCACCATCACAGAATTGTCATTTCTTCGTGATAAACTTAATGTCTATGTTTTTATATTTTTCTTTTGGGTTTGCCCCCCCTTGTATGAATTTATTTCATTGGGCATGTGTACTAACTATTGTTGCTTTGTACTACCCACCTCGATAGAGTATGCAGTTTGTTCATGCTCCGCTTGCATGCAATGGAATGCGACTATCTTTTTCACTTCGTACGAACTGAAGCTGTATGCTGACCTTGTCTTCAACTCAAAAGAACAGAGGTAAGCATAAATATGTCTGCCAAAGGGTGATTCATAGCCAACTGTTTTATAGATGATAATTCAGTGACTATTTTTTTGTTTATTTTCTAGTCAAGTGTTCTACGATGACTTTTACTATATGGCCAATCGAGACATGCTTTCAACTATTACTGGCAGTGACTGTGTTGAAAGAATCATCGTGCATATTCGTTGCATATATTGAAGGCTAGTGAACTGTATACAAATCACTCCAGCATTCAAAAGTTTCCTTTATAAACAAAGCATTTTTAAGCTAATTGAAAAAATATTTTTAGTGATATTTTACATATTCATATATGGTTTTCATAAAATAGATTGCTTGTCATAACAAAGTCTATTTTTTGGTCTTGAAGCATTCATACATGAAGCCAAAACAAGAAAGGCAAGCTAAAGCTGCACTCTTCCTCCAACTAAACGAGGAGCTATCGTTGAGTCCACACATCAAATTGAAGCAAGTTCACTTGGTAAGAAATAAGCCAGGTAAATACACTTTTTTTTAATGTTATCTTTCTTTGCCTATTCTCAAGGCACTAGTTTCTAATAAATTTGGTCTTTCAGGTGTTCTTCCATTATTATGATGGGGAAAATAATTTCTCATTTGCTTCAATTTCAAATAAAAAAGTATGGACATAATTGATTCTATCAAGAGAAAGCCCAGACAACAATACTTATGTGACTTCTCTTCAGATATTTTGTTAAAACTTAATAAAATCTAAATTTGCTTTAAAAATAAACTTAAGTAGATGCTTTTGGTAATACTTTTTTGTTTTATATGACCCTTACAGAGTAGGCTCTTTTAGAGGTATGTCATTGATGAACGGAGTGATAAGAGAAGAGGAAAATCCCTTGAAGACTTTGAGCTGAAATGCATAAATGTGCATCGGAGGCAAGAGGCTTCAAAGATGCATGATAATGAAACCATTTATGTTATAAAATACATATAGAAATAAATAGGAGTGTCTTGCTCATGGGACGTAGGATTGGGAAAGGATCATGTAAACATACTACTCAATCCTGTTTAAAGTAACAAAATTTTCTAATGCAAGCTTAAACATAAGATATAATGACAATTCTTCCATCCTCACCTCCTTACTTTATTTGGATCTCAGGTTGTTGCAATTCATAAGTTAAGGGCGGAGTGCTACCACAAGATCATCACTTCAGGTATGAATGCGATTTTTGCACATGTGAACAGCATGGTAAATGCTTATGAAACTACAAAGCTGAAGAAGTCAAGAAAGTAGTAGTAAGCTCAAATTGTTTATTGTCCTTTTCAATAGTGGTGATTATTATATATGAAATTAGTGATCGTATGCATGACGTTAGTGATCAATTAAGCAAGTTTTTAGCTTTTTTGATGATTAGTTAAAATTCAGCTTTCGCATACTTGGTTAGAAAAGAAATGTTATCAATGATCAATATGAATAATGGACTTATATGTCATTGGTGATTATGTGCATGTCATCATATATACACATTGTCATCATCAAACATAATAAGAATGGATTGACACAGCGTCATCGTTTTAAAAAAAACATGTCATCATTTTTTATGAACGTAAACCTTAAATACAACAAAATAAAACTCTTCTGGTTATACTTTGATTATATTTTTCATGACACTACTAGAAAAAGGGGTATATCTCGACCATATTTGACCTTGATTTTAGACGCCTAAAAGGGTCGAGAAAATTTCGATCGACGCTTGCCAAAAGGGTCGAGAAATTCAGAGTCGAGATTTCTCAACCCTTTTTGCGGTTGAACTTCAACTAAAATATCGACCCTTTTCGTGGACGAAATTTGTTGCATTTCGACCCCTTTTACAGTCGTGTTTTTATTTTAAGCGGGAAAGGAAAATCTTTTAGTGGAATTTATGGCAACTCACAAAAGGGTCGTGATGTAGATTATAGTTTGCCTATGAGGGATCATATTTTATATATATATATATTATTTTAATTAATGGGCCTTTGTGTGTTAAATAATATATATATATATATATATATATATATATATGCATGTAAGGTTTTCACTGTGCATATATGTAAAAAAACACAAATTATATATATATATATATATATATATATATATATATATATATATATATATATATATATATGCAAGATAGCCACAAAAGATTTCCAATTGGCAAATCAGGAAAATACGTACATAATTTCTTCATTTCAAAAGTCACCTGATAAGTTGATACAATAATCAATTACTATTAACTAAGTACCAAAATTGCCAAAGAAGCACTATAGGAAATTAGAGGCCTATATATGACGGCATTAATTAGGCAGTGCTAATTACTAAAAATCAAGTTCAAGTTCTGCATTGCCCCTTCAAAAATCGAAGTGACATCCAACACAATCAAAAAAACCAAAAGATTGGAGTACTAAATTTGTCATGATGCAAGAGTCGTAAATTAATTTCCCAATCTGCTGATGCATTCATCAAAAGCCTTGAGCAAGACCACTTCATCCACCTAATTGACTTGTGAGGCTGAGGTTGAAGGTCCATCGTGCCCCGATTCATTGCTAAGGTTGTTCCCACTTGATTCTTGTGGAACCTGAAAGAAAGGTGAGCAAAAATACATGGATTAAGATTGAAACTTGATCTCAGCCACCCAAAGTACGAAACAAATTTGTAGGCAAGGTGCCAAAGGCAAGAAAACACCATTCCAACCTGATTGTAA
The DNA here is from genome assembly GCA_029747015.1 of Carnegiea gigantea. Taxonomy (NCBI): domain Eukaryota; kingdom Viridiplantae; phylum Streptophyta; class Magnoliopsida; order Caryophyllales; family Cactaceae; genus Carnegiea; species Carnegiea gigantea. Next base: position 134,406 of record JAKOGI010002032.1, on the reverse strand, counting down.
GTCAATATAAGTCACTTAACTCAATCATACCCAGTTCAATTAAAACATGCCCAATTCCACAACATGAAAATATGAGATACTTGGTAAATTGATACCACCTAATGAAACACCCCTGACCCGAGGAGGTGTCACACCACCAAGGTTCCTAAAAGAAACCCCTCAGGCTAACAAAGGTAACATAAAAGTAATAGTGGTTATAAATCCTGGGATAAAATGGACAGAGTTCCGTTTGTATTTACGACATTTACCAATTTTAGCATATGCTAAGTGTACTTGGGAAAACAACAATAAGCAAAATAGAGCACTAAACCAAGAGGTTTAGTGCCTCGGGCCACCTGCCTGGTTCACAACTATTCCATCAAACATAAAGACAAGGTCTAACTTTACATATACAGTTTTTACATGCTTACACATATGAATAATGCAGGCCAAAAAGTTAAAACACAATAGTAAGTAGCAACCATCTCTTAGCCCTTTTGTTCTAGCTTTGCTGATCAAAAGACATATGTACATCATCACCAAAATCAAAGCCAACAAGGGCATCGATCCGAGACCAAGAGTTTTGAGATACTTGGTAAGAAACACCTCCTCATTCCAAAAACCAAGCATTCCAAAAAGGACACTTTATTTGTTTACAAGCATAACAGCAGCAATGAACACAATTTAAGGTCAATTTCAAAACAAAGCAGAATGTGCAACAACCTACTGTACAAATCAGAATGTATAAGCAAAATAGCTATAGTCAGCTTTTATCAGTCAAATTTTGGGTAGGAAGCATCCGAAATCTGAATAATTATAACATGAGAAGGTTATGAGAACATGCAGACAAGACAACCCCAAACACTTGCCCCAAACACATACTTTTTTTATGATCGTTCCTTAATCAACTTGACCAACATACACCAAAACACTTGCACCAAAATATCAAGTTCCAAATAATAGTTGCTAACCTGATCACCAGCCATACGTAAGGCTGCCTTAGTAGCATCTAGGAATTCATCTGTTATTTTTCCATTATGCACTGCCTTCAACATAAGTAAGAACATGGCCTTCTGTGATGCTAGTTCCTCTTTGACACGCTTGAGTTCCATATTGTTATCAGGGAAGATGTAACCTCTTTTCCTAAGGATGCTGTTTACACTAAATACATCACTTCGGTCCACATTAAAGCTAAAACCAATCGGTCGCTTAGGATTTTCTTCTTCATACATAAGCTTATCAAACACTTCGTTTTCAATTTCCACCTGAGTTTTTGAGGGGGAAGAGCTGAGAAGTCGCTCTTGAAGCTTTGCACTTGCCTCAGTCTACCATAATTTAAGAGAAATTAAAATAAATATTATTAGTAGACCACAGAAACAAAGAACCCTAAAAATGACAAGGGGCAGAATAAAGAGATAACATTGTTCCATACCAAAATAATGCTTGACACACAATGATCATATACTGCACACTGAAAAGCCTACGAGACATCCTCGCCTAAATCAAAAATGTCTCTGGGCTTGGTTTTAATACATGCAACCATCCTTTTTGTTTCTCATTTTCAACGTAGAAAACTTGCTTTGCTTGAGATGAGAAGAAAAATGGATCATTATGTAAATATCGACCGGTATGAATGAGCTTTGAGAAGGTCACACAAGCATGGCCATTTCTAAAAGTTTTCAAACCCCTATTTATGTCTACCCAATCACAACGGAAAACCACAACTTTATATGCCTCATAATAATCTAATTCATAGATGTCCATCAGTCTTTCATAGTAAGCTTGGCCATCAGCTTCAACCATAACCCCTGAATTTTGTGTCTTTCGGTAACGCTCATGATGAACTGTTTGGAATTTGTAGCCATTAACTATGAAGCTTTTAACGCTTATAGCTATAGGGTTTAAACCATCGGCTAAAGCTTTTCTCAACTCTCCTTCTGGCGTGCTCACATCAATGTACTCCACCTATAATACGAAAACGTTTAGTTATATAAAATTAGTTACACAAGCACATTATATATACAAATTCATGGCATACATTCTTGAACATAGAAAGATAACCTGATTTTGCAGCCAGCCATCTAATTCATTAATTATCCAATCACTTCGAAGAGTGTCATTCGCAGTTACTGAAGAACATCGATTAGAGGCTGCTCTTTCATTTAAGAATTCCCTAACATAATTAGCAAAAGGGGTTTCCTCATTTAATTTCATCACCAAAAATGGAAACCCAATTAGTGGAACATCATGGTGCATAGATGATACTTACTCAATAAGTTCTTTCATATCATCTAAATGAAGCAGTACATAGCGATGTGCCTGCCTTAAGCTCTTGTCATCAAGACGACAAGTCCTCTCTATCCCAACTACTCGGCCACCAGAGTTAAACAAGTAGGTACTCATGTTAACATTATAATCATCATTCCTCTTACTCCTACAAAATATGGTCTCAACCCCTTCCAAAAAGGTTGAACAAAAGGCAATAGTCTCCTCAAGAATGTACCCTTCAGCCATGGATCCTTCAGGCTGGGCTTTATTAGTGACATGAGATTTCAAATGGGCCAAGTACCTTATTTAAGAAGTTCTAATAAATAATACAATAAAATATTAATGAAAAAGAGAGAAAAACAAAAAAAAGTGTTTAAAATTGTCACCTTTCAATAGGGTACATCCATCTATAATGAATAGGACCTCCAAGTTTAACTTCATCTACCAAATGAATTATAAGATGGACCATGACCGTGAAAAAAGTTGGAGGAAATTCTTTTTCCAGCTCACAAAGAGTAAGAATAAGCCTTGATTGAACGTGCTCTAGTTCATCCATGTCAAGGGTAGGTGAGCACACATACTTGAAAAATGAACACATATCAGAGAGTAGGTCAATCACTTCCGTGGCATGTGATGCTCGTAAAGCTACAGGAAGAATATCTTGCATTAAAACATGATTGTCATGACTCTTAAGATTTAAGAGTTTTCGTTGTTTCAAATTAACACATCTAGAGATGTTAGACCCATATTCATCCGGAACTCTAAGCTTTTATAGAACTTTTAAGAATCTTTCTTTCTCCTCTAAAGACATGGAATATGGAGCTGGAGGCATAACTGGATCTCGACCAGGTCGAGGTTGAAGCCAAAGGTGAGGCTTTATCCCTATCTCTTCAAGCCCTTTTCTTACATTCGCATCGTCTCTAGTTTTCTTATCCACATTCAAAAGGGTTCCCAATAAATTATCACACACATTCTTCTCAATGTGCATGACGTCCAAATTGTGTCTTAATCGATTAAGCTTCCAGTAGGGTAACTCAAAAAAAATGCTTCTTTTAGTCCAAAGGACATCATCAGTAGCATTATCATCATAGTCCTTATCACAATCGTCCCCAATTTCACAAGTAGATGAACCCGCTTGCCGTCTTCCTCTCCTCTTTTTTAAAGCCTTTTTGGACTTTCCATACACATAACCAACTCCATCTTATTGCACTGAAATTTCAATCCCATCTACAACAACTGGAGCATCCCCAAATTCCTCTGTCCCATCAAATAAATGGCCTTGAGAATGATAAGGATGATTACGAGGTAGCCATCTTCGATGGCCTAAGTAACAAATTTTACCACCAAACATATATGAATGTGTGGAATCAGCACATGAAGGACGTGCTTTATAGCCCTTGGTACTCCAACCGGACAACATAGCATAAGCAGGAAAATCATTGATGGTGCATCTTAGAACTGCTCCCATATTGAAGTATTCATTGCTATAAGCATCAAAAACAACAACACCATCCCACAGCAATTTCAACTCATGTATTAGTGGTTGCAAGAATACATCAATATTGATTCTAGGACTTGATTTTCTAGGAATAATCAGTGAAAGAATAAATGATGATGGCTTCATACATAACCATGAAGGCAAATTATAAGGGATTAACACCACAGGCCATGTACTGTAGGTCGTATTCATAAGACGATATGGATTAAAGCCATCACTAGCAAGGGCAAGTCTAATATTGTGAGGATCAGAAGCAAAGTCAGGATATAAGGCATCAAATTCCTTCCATGCAATAGCATCAGCTGGATGTCTTAACTTTCCATCTTTCACACGATCCCTATCGTGCCATCTCATTTGTTCAGCCGACTTAGATGACATGTAAATCCTCCTCAATCTAGGGATTAGAGGGAAGTAACGCATCACCTTAGCCGACTCTCCTACCTTAGTATTTGAACTTCCTTCACATGTCTTACCTTTATCGCCTTTTACTGTCTTCCATCTTGAAACACCACAAACATGGCAACTATCTTTTTCTAATAACTCATCCCAATATAGAATGCAATCATTAGGACGAGCATCAATCTTTTCATATCCAACGCCCAAGTTATTGATCATTTTCTTAGTTTCATAATAAGAGGAGGGAAACTCCATGATTTGAGGGAATGCATCTCCTAAAAGTTTCATCAACATTGTGAAAGACTCAGCTGATCAATGAAACATACATTCCACATGAAACAAGCGTAGGAGGAAAGATAATTTTGAAAAGGTGGTACACCCATTATAAAGTGCCTCATTGGATGCATCCAGTAGCCTCTGATACTTCACTTTTTCTTCATCATCCAATGGAGGATTTGTTGATTCGTAAAATTATTCTGAGGAAATTTGGTCACCATTTATGAGAAAAGGTTCAACTTCTTCATCAAGTGGCTCATCAACCACATCATGAAGAATATCATGCTTACACCTAGGCATATCAACCCCAAAAGCTGCTCTCAACAAACCTTCCATATCATCTCCACTAGTGAAATTTGGCGGGTCAATAGTTATTTCTCGACTTGTGCTTCCTCTATATTTTACATGATCAAGAATGTCCCCTTTACCATGAAAAATAAAATGTTTATACTCCTTATGGAAACCTTTGAATAAAATATGTTGTTCCACTTCTTCTATAGGTAACCATTTATCCACTTTGCATCTCCTACATGGACATCGAGTTCTTCCTTCTACGAGATTTTCCTTAGCAAGCTTAATAAATTTGACAGCACCGTCAAAGTAATCAGGATGATCATTTGGTAATTCAATCCAACTTGAGTCCAATTCTACAAACAAGAAATAATTTAGTATAATATCTTAGATGCTTCATTTTATGACAATAAAAATAGAACTATTATGTAAGGAGCAACCCTAAAAATTCAAGGACAATCAGGTTACACAAGAAGGGCTAATAAGAGATAGAACTAACATCAGGAGAATTAAAAAAAAGACTCAAAATTTGAAGTCAAATTTCTGTGATGTAGAAGTGCAAATTGGCTTAAGTAACTTAGGTGGCTTTCCAAAGTAAACAAAAAGGAAACAAACAAATCATCCCAACGATAGCATATCAAAAGAATCAAAAATAGTAATATTCCAAATTATAAGTACAACAAGAGGAACCGCCCACCACCTTCCAAAATAAAAACGACAATGAAATCGTCACAATAATAGGCCTCACTGAACAAGGAAACAAGATGAAAAGGAGAATGTCATCCTCAAAAACACTCCACTTGGAATTTTATTTTAAAATGGATGTTGGTCCAACAAGTTTATCCCACCAAAATGCACCGTGTGAGAACATGAAACTTGCCTATGCATGCAAAAAAATATAGAGACGACATCACAAATGAGTAAAAATCAATGCACTCATGGTTTAGATTGTGAAAAGAATGAATTTATCATAGGCATTGGATGACAGACCATAACATGTAAATATCCTGGTTATAACAGTAATACAAGAAAATTTTCTTGGCAAGGAACAGTACTGCATGAAGTTTGTGGGCAAACAAGACAAAAACTCAAGAATACACAAGAACATGCAATGATAGTGCACTGAAAAGGGGTAAAGGAAAGCACACAAATAAGAACTGGTTTTTTTTTGGGGGGGGGGCATGCATTGCTATCACAAATTCTTATTGAAACATAGAGAACCAAAAGCATAGATTAACCACTAGTGTTCAGGAGTCACAAAAACCATTAAACTCAAGCATACATATAAGTTTGAGAATAACATCCCTTTAGCATACAGTCCTCTCTCAACGTTTTCAACACTTCCTTTATTAATCCTTTTATAGTAACTCATGAATATATGCTGACATCTCAGACTTAGGGGATACAGTGCACAACTAGGAGAACGCACGAAATGGGCTAAATGATTTAGTCAACTGTGTTCTAGTTAAATGTCACAAAATTGAGCAACCTCTAAAGTTTGAATACCTAAAATAATCAAGAAATATAGACACTGGAATGCCAGCCTTGAACAGAGACAACTCAGAGAAGGCAACATAAAGTACAGCAGCAAGCAATAAGTATTCGAAGAAATTCATACTTTCTGATAAATAGAATCGGACTGTTGAGATGCAAGCGGGTAGCAAAACCAGGGAGGAGGATGCAAATATGGTAGAAGTTAAATTTGTTTATCCGTTATTTTTTACAACTACAAAATTTCGCATATTATATGCTTTCATGGATAGAGTTGATTTCATTAGTATGTCATTTTGTATCTGTCAACATAACCGATGAATACTGGAGTTCTACAATTCATAATCAAGTCTAACTAATAAAAATTTGACATTTTTAAATTATGTAATGTGTTGTTTTTTATCATGGCAATACACTTAAAAATATTTTGATACAAGGCATATATAGTCACTCCATTCAAAAAGATTTAAGTCACTCTTCAACCACATAACTTCACCTTGACCACTACTACACCAAACCAAACCAACTATAAACGAATGCAACCTAACAGCTGGAAGACAATAGAAATTAAATTACTGAATCTACATAAGAATGCAGAGAACAGAATTTTGAAGCTTATCACAACCAGCAGCTTAAAATTCTTCATCTTAACAAATTAAAAAATTACTTTGCATTCATATGAGTGCAGAAAAAGTTGCACATTCACT